>PJEM01006198.1:83463-115687 GCA_004023845.1 Helogale parvula
CCTCTCTCTCTCTCTCTCTCTCTCTCTCTCTCTCTCTCTCTCTCTCAAAAATAAATAAACATCAAAAAAATGTTTAAAAAATATATATGTGTGCTTAGTGTCATGACTGAGGATTCAGGATTACAAGAAGCCAATGTTAAAATACTTCTACATCTAAAGTCATTATGTACAAAAAGCAATAAAATATGACACAAGAAACAAAATTTTAAAAAAATTTAGGGGCATTTGAATGGCTCAGTCAGTTAAGCAACTGACTCTTGATTTCAGCTCAGGTCTTGATCTCACAATTTGTGAGCTTGAGCCCTGCATCAGGCTCCACACTGACAGTCTGAAGCCTGCTTGGGATTCTCTTTCTCCCTCTCTCTCTGCCTCTCCCCTACTTGCACTAGCATGTACCCTCTCTCTCTTTCAAAATAAATAAACTTTATAAAAAATTTTTTCCAGTCAAATCTATACAAATTTCACAACTCCCTCTGTAAAATCAATCAAAATACTATGACAATGGTAAGAAAACAAGCACACTTCAAAATTTTTTAATCATGTAAATACACGAATTAATTCTAGCTCTCCCAACCTCAATAAAAATACTCCAAAGTATCAGAGTAATCATATGTCTAAAACACCTGCTGCCCCGTTTACCCATCTTATGAAGGGCCCTGCATTGGGCTCTGCACTGCTGACAGCCCAGAGTCTGCTTGAGATTCTCTCTCTCCCTCTCTCTTTCCCTCTCTCAAAATAAAATAAAGAAAGGGAGGGAGGATTGCCTGGGTGGCTCACTTGGTTGAGTGTTTGACTTCAGCTCAGGTCATGATCTCATGGTTAGAGATCTGGCTTTGCACTGACAGTGCAGAGCTGGCTTTGGATTCTCTGGCCCTCTCACTCTCTACCCCTCCCCCACTCGCACTCTTTCTCTCTCTCAAAAATAAACATTAAAAAAATTAATTAAAAAATGTAGCAATGTAAAATGTCTCCAAATGTTCAACTATTTCAACTCCCTTTATTTCAATAATAAGCTCAAAAATTAATACTTAAGTAAATACCTATATTTTAGCCTCACAGGAAATTCAAATGAACATCTCCAACGAAGAATTAATTTCTAGAATCTATTTTTTTTAACAAAAAAACTTATTTTAGGAAATTAGAATTTTATACGCCTGTTTTGCAAACCTAGTGTTGGGCTAAAAATCCTGAATCAATATATGATTTACAATATTAATATGTTAGGTCTTTAGTTAACAATTTTAATTTGCACTATAAAGACTGATTCCTCCTCAACATTAAAAAAGGAAGATACAAGCAGTGATTTTCTCCTGGTTCCTTAGCACATTGTACAGTCTGACCCCTCATTTGGACCCCAGGGCTGGGGGGTGACGGGCCCATTTCTGCATGTGGTCATCACGAGTCTGTTCTCCTGTCCTCTCACACTCAACTATTGTCTGTTCTCTCACAACTTGCCCCCCTCAAAGACTGATGACCACTCAGCCCACTGAGTTGGCCATGGGAGAGGAGAAGCCAATGGGGACAACTGCCTTTCCCCCAGAGTGTGTCCAGCAGCTCCTGGTCAAAGCACTATTGCTAAAAGCTATCTCTTGAGGGCCATAGGATCCCTCCCTCAGCACACACCTCTGGGGAAAGTGGACACTGTATTAACTCATGAGGATTTTCCTTACCAATAATAAATGAAGACAACCTCAAAAAAAAAGTGATTTTATTTTCTAATTCTTTTTATTTCAGAATCATTCCTTTACTATCTTAAAAATTATTGTTTTTATTTATAGCCTCATTTCACTTACTACTTTTCTCCCATGTCTGGTTTAATTCCCATGCTTCATTCCAGAAACATTTATTTTTAGGTACTACAGTATTAGATTAATAACCATTTTGTAACCTCAAATACTTAAAGAATTAAACCATTTACATTGCAGTTAATTTTAACTATTGACTGATAAAAAGTTACTAGATAATAAAATTCAAGAATAAACTTAGTATCGAATACTCATCCCTTTGCTCTATTATTATAGAAATTAACTTCCAGAATACTGTGCCAACATAACTTTGAACCTCACAGTAAAAGCTAGTTTTTAACAAGATATTCAGGGAATTGCCTATATTACTGTCTTGCAATAACTCTAACATTCAATAGCAAAAGACAGTTATAACTGATCCTATTTAATGATCATTCAAATCAAAGGCCAACTAGTACAATGTTTAAGAATATAGACTCTAGAAACAGAGTGCTAAATCATAGTCCAGGATAACTCAGCTTCCTCGCTGTGTGATCTGGAGCAAGTTACTTAATAACCTCACTGTACCTCAGTTTCCTCATATGTAAAATGGTAACAACAACAGTACCTAATCCCATAAGGTAGGTAGTTAGGATTAAATGAATTAATATACAAAGAGGACTAAGAACAGCATCAGGCACATAGTAAGCACCGTATGTTAGCTATAACAATCTGAAACCAACAAACTACACTTTTTTCTTTTCTTCTTCTCTTTCATCTTTTTTTTTTTTTTAAATAAACCCTTTTGTGGAGGGCTGACTTTCAACAGGTCACAGCAACGGAGCTGCTCTGCTACCAATGAAACCCCAATCCAGAAGCAGGTCACCCAGGAATGGGTTAGCACCAGGTTCCCCACAAACAAGAACAAGTGTTGCTTGAGGGTCGAGGGGGGGCCCCTTTCCGCCGCATCCCATCTCCCAGGCACAAAGGGACAGACTCTATACTTATGAAAGGAACACTGCCCCCATACAACTACTCCACAATTTACATGATTCTTCCAAATATGTCTGATGGAAATTTTATTTTCTTAATATACTTGGAATTTATGGCCAATTTCCTGAATAATTTTATGAATGGTTTTCATAAATCTTTGTGTCGATTAGGAAGCTCTTGAATTTAACAAAAGCATTAGACAGTGGAACCACTTTCAAAACTCCTGAATCTACATAAGCTAAAACCATAAGGATCCAAGACAGCACTCAGTACAAAAACATTACATACAGAACAAAAGGAATTGTGGCAGTGTTTTTAGTACTTTCTCAGGAAATTGTGCAATCTGCTGTAATACACTTTTCCTAACAATAAGAAACTACACAGAAGGCCAAATGCCCAATGAAGGTGCCTGAATTCCAAAATCATATTACAGACATGTAAATTCCTGAGAGAACATACCGAGATACGTAACCAGTTAACTCCAAAATAAAAGTTACTATGCCAATCCAAGTGCTTAGCTTTACTTAATATACATACTCCTCAATATCAAATGACCTAACAAAACATCAGGAAACTAAGCTGCTAGGTTCAGAGGACAGGTCACAGGAAAAGTCTTATGAAGTTGACAGTTTCCTCTGTTCTACAACTCGGCACAGTAATCTTACAAACACATGAGAGGGTCAATATGCTAGCATCAAAAATGCTGTCACTTAGAGACCTGATTATTTCAAAGTTCAGACACACATCCTAACATGTCCATGCAACATTTAATTCACAGAAACTCTCTCATTCCTCTTTATTTCAGGTATTCTCTACATAAATGCTTACTGAACATTTTATTTTCAATAATGTAAAGACAGATTCTACAAATCTCAACTATTTCTCAAAATACATCTAGTTTTTACAAAGTATTAATAATCTAAATCAAAATAATAAAGAATATAAGGGTTTCTTGCTTAGAGTTAATCTACTTTTCCATATGCTTAAAATTATTTATACATATATACTCTATTTTAAACTATTACTTTTGGGTTTAGTTTGTTACTCCATAAGACAGCTTTAGATAACAGGATTATCTTAGATGACAGGTATAATCCTGCTCATTTATCATGTACTAAGGAAAACAAAAATGAGAGAGGGGCAGAAAAAGTCTGTAGGAGAATATATTTTTTGTTTGGTTTTTTTTAGGAGAATATCTTCAATGGCATTTTAAAAGATTAGACAATCTTTTCATTTCCTAGTTGATTTTCTTTATACCTCTAGTAAGATATATTTTACACATCATAAAATTCATCCTAACTTTTTAAAGTTGATTTATTTTCAGAGAGAAAGAGACAGCATGAGTAGGGAAGGGGCATAAAGAGAGAGGGAGAGAATCCCAAGTAGGCTCTGCACTGCCAGCAGAGAGCCCAATGCAGGGCCTGAACTTACTAACCCATCAGATCATGATCTGAGCCAAAACTAAGAATCAGATGCTTAACCAATGAACCACCCAGGTACTCCAAATTTATCTTATTAAACTGTGAAGCTCAGGGTTTTTTTTATTTATTCACATAGTTTTATAACCATTACCACTATTTTGTTATTTCCAGCACCCATTAACAGTCATTCTCCACTCCTTCCCCCCAAGTCCCTGGCAAACAATAATCCATTTTCTGTCTCTGTAGATTTGCCTATCCTGAATACTTCACATAAATGAAATCATACAATGTGATCTCTTGTGACTGGCTTCTTTCATTCAGAATATTTTCAAGGTTTTTATCATATCATGTGTTAATACTTCTTCCATTTGTACAGCTGAATAATATTCCACTGTATGAATATACCACATTTTGTTTATCCACTCAACGGTTAGTTGATATACTTACATGTTATATCAACTAAATGTTCATCTGCCATGAACATTTGTATACAAGATTTGTGTTGACAAATTTTTTCATTTCTCTCCTATATATATAACAGGAGTAGAATTACTGTACTATATGGAAGCTTCATGTTTAGCATTGTAAAGAAATGCCAATGGTTTTCCTCAATGGCTGTGCCATTTTACATTCTCACCGGCAATGTGTGAGAGGGCTCCAATTTTTCTACATCCTCACCAACACTTATTATTTTTACTTTTAAGGTATCCTAGCAGGTATGAAGTGGTATCTCACTGTGGTTTTGACCTTATCACCCTGCTGACTAATACCTTTTCATGTGTTTATTGGTCATTTGTACATATTCTTTGAGAAATATCTATTCAAATACTTTGTTCATTTGTTAATTGGGTTGTCCTTTTTAAAACTTTTTTTTTTTTTAACATTTATTCACTTTTGAGAGACAGAGAAAGACAGAGCATGAGCGGGTGAGCGGTAGGAGTGGGGTGAGGGGAGAAAGAATCCGAAGCAGACTCCAGGCTCTGTCAGCACAGAAACCAATGCAGGGCTCGAACCCAGGGACCGTGAAATCATGACTTGAGCCGAAGTCGGATGCTTAACTGACTGAGCCACCCAGGTGCCCCTGGGTTGTCATTTTATCATGAGCTGTAAGAGTTCTTTATAAATTCTTTTTTTAATGTATATTTTGAGAAAGCACATGCATGCACAAGGCACACATAAGCAGGACAGAGGCAGCGACAGAATCCCAAGCAGACCCTGCATAGTCAGCACACAGCTGGACACAGGGCTCAATCCCATGAACGTGAGATCATGACCTGAGCCAAAATCAAGAGTCGGATGCTTAACAGACTGAGGGACCCTGGTGCCCCAGAGTTCTTCATGTATTCTTAACACAAGTCTGTTATCACATACTGATTTGCAAATATTTTCTTCCATTATGTGGAATTTCTTCACTTTCCTTTTTTTTTTTTTAATAAAGAAGCATAAAGTTGGTGCATAAACTTAACAGATTAACAGACAAGGCCTATAGATTTATTTCTTCTTGGACACACCCACAGTGCAGCCTCAGTAGCCTGTAGTCTCAGCATGCTGGCTTGGGACACGAAGTCCTCAGAAGTGACACGAAGTCCCTAGAAGTGACACGAAGTCCCTAGAAGTGACACAGCCCTCTGCGGGCTCAAGTCTTCTTCATTCTAAGTCTTCATGAAGCTTATTGTCCAGACCATTGGTCAGCATCTAGCTGTATTTTCCATCCTTCACATCCCTTTGTCTGTTCCAGAACCAGTCTAGAGATCTTATGCTGGTGTGAATTCTGCATAATGGTGATCACACATTGCACCTCATCCTCAAAGGGCTCTTCTGTCTTCTTGCTAAGGTAGATGTCTCTGCTTTCTTCCACACCACATGCCCATCTGTACCCCACAATCTTAACTGCAGTGACGGCAAAGTCTATTTTCCACTGCCCATCAATATTGCTGTTGAGTACTTGCAAAACGTACTGGAACTCTCAGGGATCACTAGAGACATGGCGGCAGCTCTACCGGCAGCATGTGGCCTCTTGTGGAAGGCCTCTTGTCACTTTCTAGATGCTGTCCCTTTGACACACAAAAGTGTCAAATTTTAATTAAGTTTAATTTATCTACTTTTTCTTTTGTTACTGGTCTTTTTGGCATTTAAGAAATCACAGCCTATGGCGAACCTGGCTGGCTCAGTCAGTAGAGCATGCAAATATTGCTTATTCTGGGTTGTGAGTTCAAGCCCCATGTTGGGCATAGAAATTACTTAAGAAAAATAAAATAAAAATCACTGCCTAACCCAAAGTTCCAAAAATTTACCCCTGTGTTTTTGTTTTTTAATTTTTTGATTTTTTTAATGCCTGTTTATTTTTGAGAGCGAGAGAAAGGGCATGAGCACAAGTGGGGAAGGGGCAGAGAAAAAGGGGGAGAGAGGATCTGAAGCAGGCTCTGTGCTGATAGAGAGAGCCCGCTGGAGGGCTCAAACTCAGGAACCATGAGATCATGACCTGAGTTGAAGTCAAAGGCTTAAACAACTGAGCCACTGAGGAGCCCCTACTCCTTTGTTTTCTAATAAGAGTTTCATTGTTTTTGCCCTTATGTTTGGGTCTTAGATGCATTTTGAGTTCGTTCTAGTGTATATTGTGAGGCAAGGGTTCAAATTCATTCTTTTGCATGTGAAAATCTAGTTGTCCATCACCATTTGTTAAGACCATTCTTTCACCCATTGAGTTATCCTCACACCATTGTTGAGAATCAGCTAACCATAAATGTGGGGAAATTTATACAATTTATACAATGGACTCTCAATTACATTGATCTATGTTATTCTAATGCCAGTACCACACTGACTTAATTACTGTAGCTTTATAGATTTTAAAATAGGGAAATATGAGTCCTTGGAGTTTGTTCTTTTTCAAGATCGTCTTGACTATTCCAGGTACCCCACACTTCCATCTGGATTTTAGAATCAGCCTGTAGATTTCTGCAAAAAAGGCAGACGGGATTTTGATAGGGAATGCACTGACTCTGTACATCACTTGGGGAAATACTACCATGTTAAATTAACAATGTTAAGTCTCTGGTCCATGAACATGGGATGTCAAGATTATACAAATTTTATTTTTATCTTTTTTAACATTTATTTATTTTTGAGAGAGAGAGAAAGAAATAGAGACAGAGCATGAGTGGGAGAGGGGCAGAGAGAGAGACGGAGTTGCAGAATCTGAAGCAGGCTCCAGGCTCTGAGCTTTCAGCATAGAGCCCGATGTGGGACTTAATCTCATGAACTGTGAGATCATGACCTGAGCTAAAGTCAGACACTTCGCCAACTGAGCCACTCAGGCATTTTGAGTTCATTCTAGTGTATATTGTGAGGCAAGGGTTCAAATTCATTCTTTTGCATGTGAAAATCTATTTGTCCAAAGAATGTAGTTTTAAATAATACATCTGGGGCTTATGATTCCTATGATGACTAACATTAGAGGAGAATAATCTTAGTAATTGTCACCATAATCAAAGTGATATTCTTTATGCAATTCTGATAAACTTCCTACACTTTGCTGAACTAAGCTACAGTAAGTTAAAACATTACCATGTCAATTTTTAAACTTCCTCTATGGCAAATTTAGCCAATGACAGCATAGAAATGCCAAATTTATAACCATGGAATGGGAAGCCACATACAATAATGCGCCTTCCCTTATTTAATAGTCACTATTTTAAAAAAAGCTAAACTATTTTTTACTCTTGCAAAACTACAACATAAAGTCAGGTTTGCTGTTACTGAGACCACCCTTTTTTTTTTTATGTTTATTTATTTCTTGAGAGAGAGTGTATATGTACGCAGGGGAGGTTCAGAGAGGGAGATACAGAATCTGAAGCAGGCTCCAGGCTCTGAGCTGTCAGAACAGAGCTCAATGCAGGACTCAAACCCACGAGCCGTGAGATCATAACCTGAGCTGAAGTCAGATGATTAACCCACTGAGCCACCCAGGTGCCCCAAACACCTGCTATTTCTTGGCAACTGTGCACTTTATCCACAAAATAGTACCACAGCCTCATTATAAATCATCATTTGTCAACCAGAATCTCAACAAGTCACATGTCGATTGCTGCAACTTATCTTTTCCCTATTAATCATTTAAAATGATGCATGTTAGGGGTGCCTGGCTAGCTCATTAGAGCATGTGACTCTTGATCTCAGGGTCGTGAGTTTAAGCCCCACATAGGGCATAGAGTTTACTTAATTTAAAAAAAATTACCCCACTAAAATAATGCATGTTCTTCAGACTGAAATATCCTCCCTTAGAGGTAATATAGCCACAAGATGAAAAACAAGTCAATTAGAGTCATACTATCACATCTATTTCCCTTCCCCTTTTTCTGTTCTACTCTCTAGTTACTGTTACTGCCTTATCAATCTCCAAATACCACTTCTGATCTCTAGTAAAAGGGACCAGCTAAAGAATAAAGGACACTACAGTAAAACCTTGTATTGCAAGCATAATTCGTTCCAGAAACATGCTTGTAATCCAAAGCACTTGTATATCAAAGCAAATTTCCCCATAAGAAATGATGGAAACTCAGATGATTTGTTCCACAACCCAAAAATATTCATATAAAAATGATTACACTACTGTAACATAATACAAAGTATTTAAAAAATACAAAATATAAAGAAAAATAAATCAACTTGCACTTACCTTTGAAAACCTTCGTGGCTGGTATGAGGGAGACAAGAAAGAGGAGGGTTATCGTGTAGGACAACTTCCACTATCACTAACGGATGCTGACTACAGAACAGTATCAATAAACTCTTGTCATGCACTGTATTTAACAGAACTGGCAATAAGGCAGCAGAAGAAAGGGTCTATATCTGCAGGCAGCCTGACTTAGAATGAAACAAAGCATTCCTAAGCTTACTGTTGTGTGAAAAAGCAAAGGATTGTTCATAGGTGCTTTGAAGTGACAAAAATACACTAGTGCCAGCTCTGGGCACCTTCCAACGTTCTGAAAAATCACAATTTCTGCCAAACACCACGGCCTGAGACTCAGCATCTGAGCATGGGAGACAATCACCCACAATCCCGCAGCAAGATGATCACAATCCCTGGTTCAGTTGTGATCATGTGACATTCAGCATCACGTACTACTCGTACTGCAAGACATCCCTGGTTTATGAAGTTAAAACTTTTTAGAAATGTTTGCTCATCTTGTGCAACAACCTGCAGAACAAGTTACTCACAATCCAGGATTTTACTGTACTAGCACTGCTTACCCGTTCTCAATAGCATGAAAATACTAAAGATAAAACAAGCCTTATATTAAGTAGACATTATCAATGTATAATCCAGCCAAAAGATTTAACTTGTATCCATGAAGTATTTGTATATAGCTCCTAGTTTGTAGTAAACAGAGGAACAAGATAAATGACACCACATGTAAGCCACCAGAAAAAAAACAGAAAATAGGACATTCTTCAGGACAACTGTTTTGGTCTCTTTCATGAGTCAGTGTCATGAAAAAAGGGACCATATGAAATTAAGAGAGACTCAAGTGACAATAATTAAGACATGATCCTGGATTAGATACTGATTTTGACACAACATCTTTCAAGAATATTTTGGGACAAATTGGGGAAACAATAATAATATTGTGAAAGCACTTAGTAAGAGGAAACTACTTAAATGGAAAGTGGGGGATGGATCATTAACTGAAGAAAAAACATTTCAAAATAGGATCTATACATGTTAATCACACAAACCAGCAATGCCACTCTTAAATACTTACTATTTATATATACATAAAACACACAAAGACTTGTATGTGACTGTTCATAGTAGTTCTATTCACAATCATCAAAAACTGGAAACACAATGTCCATCAACTGGTGAATGGATAACAAATTGCAGGACACATAAAATGGAGTAATATCAGTAATAATAAGTAACAGTCTTCAATTACTTCTACTGACTGAGGTGGTGACTTCACAACTGTATGTATTTGTCAGAATTCACATAACTAGAACAGAAAAATATGGGCAAGGTCTAAGGCCATATATATATATATATATATATATATATATATATATATATAGTCTCAATTTCTATATTGCCTTGGACCTCTGAGGACTAGATCTTAGCAAAATGAAAGGGTTTGCTGACTTTGGCTCAGTGGTGTTAAAATTCAACACATCTGGGATATACAAACTAAGTCATTTGCAAATTGATCATAAATGTCCCTCAATATCCTCTCAGTGGAGGTGTAACTCCTACATTATTCTCATTGTTACTGTTTTGATTTAAAAATGAAGAATGATTCTTGGGGGAAAAAACTCACACAAATATACACTTAAAATTAATAAATTTTATTATATTCAAATTATACCTATATAAAGCCAATTTTTAAGTTTATTTAAATGTTTAAATTTAATTTTTTAATTTATTTAAATTTTTAAGTTTATTTATTTGAGAGAGAGAGAGTGTGTGTGAGTGTGTGTGTGTGTGTGTGTGTGTGTGTGTAAGCAGGGGACGGGCAAAGAAGGAGGGACAAAATCCCAAGCAGGCTCGATGCTGTCAATGTGCAGCCCATGGCAGGGCTCGATCCCATGAACCATGAGATCATGAACTAAGCCAAAATCAAGAGTCAGATGCTTAACTGACTGAGCCACCCACAGGCCCCACAACGCTTTTAAAATATTTTCTGTATTTTTATTTTGTCTTAGTTGAAATACCTATATACATTTGTGTATATGTATGTAAATATTGGTGGATAGAAAGATGCACAAAAAAAGTTGAGAACTATATGTATTTAGGTATCAATAGTAGTAATCCACATATCGGTAATGTTATAGCTCTTTTGGGCTTATCTTTTTAATTGCTTTAAATTGTTTTTTTAATTTTATGGAATTTATGTACAACTCTCATAATAATAAAAGGAGTTTTTTAAACAAAGATCAATTTTGATTTAAAATTTTCTCATAAACATGTCTATGAGTTATCAATCTGTGGGTTTTTGGGTTATAAATTTAATTACAGTTGTGAATTTGGAGGTAGTTTTTATTGTGAAAATAATATTTACAAGGTAAACAATTATTTTCTTTAGATCATAGTGAATACACATTCAATGAATAGGATATGTTCCAGCATCATATTTGGATTGTACTGTGTCTCTGGTTTCTTCCCAAACAGCAATCTACTCTGTCTACTAAAAAAACACCAAAATAAGAGTAATATTACATTTAAACATCGGGTTTAGCTCTAACAGAGTTTTGTTTTGTTTTTTTCAAATATTTATTTATTTTTGAAAGAGAGAGAGAAACAGCCAGCACAAGGGAGGGAGGAGTAGAGACAGAGAAGAGAGAGAATTCTAAGAAGGGTCTGTGCTGTCAGCACAGAGCCAGAGCCAGATGTGGGGCTTGAACTCATGAAACTGTGAGATCACAACCTGAACCAAGATCACAAGTTGGGACCCTTAACCTACTGAGCCATCCGGGTGCCCCAGCTCTAACAGGGTTTTCTTTTTTAAATAGCAATCACTCAAAATAAACAAGAATTTTAACCATCAAATTCAATGAAAAATATATTGCTTCTGCTTTTAGAAGAAATAGGTAATAAAAGAACAGCACATTAATAAGAACTATGGTGTAAAAAGAACAGATTTCAGTTAAATTTTTATTATTTTTAATAATACTTACAAAAAATGCATTCTCAAATACCCTATATAGTAGCATAGATTTAGAGAATTGCTTTTACAATACAATTGTGAGAGACACTTTATCTTTCACTATTCCTCAAACACTGACAGAGATGTCTTATATCACAGAGAAGTAATGGGTACAGGAAGAGGTCTGAGGTTTTTGCCTGTGGCTTTTCTTTGTGGGTTTTTGGGTCTATGGGGGATTTTTTTTTTTTTTGTCTATGGTTTTGGGTTTGTTTGGGGAGTTTTTTTGGTTTTGGTTGCTTTTTGTTTCTTGGCTTGCTTTTAAATGGAGTTACTTAACAGAAGAAGATAACAAATATCAAATTCCAGCCACATGTGAGGCATTGTTCTTAATACCTATCAACGTTTTCTTTAACACTTTTTTTGGACGGATATTACTGTCCCATTATACAAATGAGAACACTGAAATGTTTAACAGATAAGAATTGTCAAAACACATACAACTGGTAAGTAGCAGAACCAAAACCTAGAAAATGTGAGCAGTCTACTACCAAACGATGAGATTAAACGATTTATCCAAAGCTCAACTCTATTTCTTCTATACAGCAGCAATGAACCAGTGATAAGCAATGACAATATGAAATCTTAAAAACAGATTCATGCGTAATAGCATCAAATAAAATATTTAGGATTAAATTTTTGAAAGAAGTTAAAGTCTTGGACCTGAAAGCTACAAAACACCACCGAAAGGACAGATTAAACACAATCTCTATAAAAGTCCAAGCTAGTTTTCTGGCAAAAATTAAAAAACTGATCCTAAAATCCATAAGTAGGGGACCCAGAAGCCAAAAAGAACAAAGTTATAGGATTCACATTTAATTTCAAAACCTATTACAGAGCTTCTAAAATCAAATAGGATGGTACTGGCATAGGATAGACAATACAATAGAATTCAGAGTCCAAAAATAAAACCTAGCAGAGGCGCCTGGGTGGCTCAGTCAGCTAAGCATCAACTCTGGATTTCAGCTCAGGTCGTGATCTAACGGTTTGTGAGATGCAGCCCCACAGCATGCTCCTTGCTGACAGCAAGGAGCCTATTTTGGATATTCATATTCTCTCTCTCTCTCTTCCTCTCCTCTACATGCTCATGCTCTCCCTCTCTCTCAAATAAACTTTAAAAAAATAAATAATAAAAATAAAACCTAATATATAATCAGCTGAGTTTCAGTAGGTTACAAAGACCATTCAATGGGCTTAAAAAGAATCCTTTTAATATGTAGTCCTGGGACACCTGGATCGCCATATGCAAAAGAATGACTTTGGACCACTACCTTCCACCACACACAAAAATTAACTCAAAATGGATCAACAACCTAAATATAAGAGCTAAAAGCATAAAACTCTTAGAAGAAAGCACAGAGGTAAATCTTCATGACCTCAGATTTAGCAATGGATTCTTAGATATGACACCAAAAGTATGAGCAGCAAAAGAAAGAAATACATAAATCAGACTTCATCACAATTAAAACTTTTTTTTGCCATAAAGGACATTATCAAAAAAGTGAAAAGACCACCACCAAACGGGGGAAAGTATTTGAAAGTCATCTATCTGATTAGGATTTAGTATCCAGAATATTTAAAAACTCCTACAACTCAATACAAGTGACCCAATTAAAAAATGGACCAAGGATAGTCATTTCTCCAAAGAAGATATACAAATGGCCAATAAGCACACACACAAAATCCCCAACATCAGTAGTCATCGAGGAAACGTAAATCAAAATGGCAGTGAGATGCCACGTTAGATCTACCAGGATGGCTGAAGTTAAAAAAATAAAGAGAGAGACAATAACAAGTATTGGCAAGGATGTAGTGAAATGAACCCTCATATTTGCTGGTGGGATTGTAGAACAATGTAGTGTCTTAGGAACAGCTTGTCAGCTCCTCAAAAGGTTAAAATAGAGTTACCATATGATCCAGCAATTAGAATATGCCCAAGAGAAAATAAAACATATCCACACTAAAACTTATAAATAAATGTTCAGAGCAGCATTATTCATAATAACCAAAAAATGGAAAAAAACCACATGTCTTTGGATAAACAAAATGCGATATCTCCATTCAATGGAATACTCTCCAGTAATAAAAAGGAGTGAAGTAGTTATACATGCTACAACATGGATGAACCTCAAAAGGACAGTGCCAAGTGAAAGAAGCCAGACTACTGTAAGATTACATCATATGTGATGTCCAGAAGAGCTCAATGCCAGCAGCGGGTTGAAAGGGGAATATGGAACGCTAATATGCACAGAATTTCTTTGAAGTACAATGAAAATGCTCTAAAAGCAGATAATGGTGATGTTGGGAATATAGTGAATATACAATAAACCATGAAATTGTACACTGAAAAGACTGATTTTAGGGTAGGTGAATTATACCTCAACAAAGTTGAGTTTGTTTTGTTTTTAAGACACTTAAAGAAAAGGCGATGAGGGGGGATGTGATGTACAGCATGGTGACTATGGTTAATAATACTGAATTGTATATTTGAAAGTTGCTAAAAGAGTAGATCTTAAAAGTCCTTGAGGTGCCTGGGTGGCTCAGTCGGTTAAGCGGCCGACTTCGGCTCAGGTCATGATCTCACAGTTTGCGAGTTTGAACCTCACATCAGGCTCTGCGCTGACAACTCAGAGCCTGGAGCCTGCTTCGGATTCTGGGTCTCCCTCTCTCTCCGTCCCTCCCCTGCTCATGCTCTCTTTCAAAAATAAATAAAACATTTATAAAAAATTAAAAGTTCTCATCACAAGAAAAAAAACCTGTAACTATGTATGGTGATGGATGTTAACTAGACTTATTGTGGTGATCATTTTGCAATATATACAAAAATTAAATTATGTTATACAGCTGAAACTAACATTATAGGTCAGCTGTATCTCAATAAAAAAAATTTTTTTACATCCTCATAAACTACTAAAATGACACACAGAATAAAGAACCTAATTTTTCTATTTTTCTTCTTCAGATGCAATCTCAACTCCTGTCTTCCTATATATTCACATTTTTTCCAGTTAAAAAAAAGAGAGTGAAATGAAATGAATTACTGAAATTCAGAAAAAAAAAAAAACCCAGCCCCTGAAATATCAAATCACTTTCAAACAATTCTATTTTAGCATTAACTCTGAACTACACATAAATCTCAATTTCAAAATATTACATAAAAACTACAAATGCTCAGAAGTTCTAAGCAAATAGCCAACTTTTCTGAATAAACAGTAATCCAGATGTAAATATTTACCTGCCTCAAAGGAACAAAACCCTTTAAGCCTAGTGTTCCCAAATGATGGAGAGAAAGAAGCATGCATTTTTTATTCAGGTTTTGTTTTGTAATTAGTTTTAACACAGCTAGGGTATGCAAAGTTGATGGTTCACCCTAAGCAATGTATACTGTGATTCTGCCTACAACATAAACAGTCACAGAAGTTGGGTTCTGAGAAAAATTACATTTTGCAGTAAATCTGACAGATATTAATCTCAAAAGCTCCTGAAAATGCCTCAAGAACTCCTATTTTGGAAACTCTCTATTCAGTCTTCCTACAAGTACTGAATGACCATCTACCATGTGCCAAGCCCTGCGCCGGTACCAGGAGGCCATGGTGAACTATAAACAACAGATCCCTGATGGCTGGAAGCTTCTTCTTGAAATAGTGCCTGTCGAATCCGCCTGATCCTAACACCTTGGGAGTTTGTTAAAAATTCAAAATCTGCTCCTCTGCCTTGGGGAGTCTGAGTCCATGGCCCTGGGAAGAGTTGTGAAGCCAGAATTTTTGCCAAGCTACAGATTTTTCCTACGCTGGGCGATTTGGGAAGCCAAATCCTCAGGGCCATGCCATCCCGTCCTCTGAGAGCCACACCTCCAAAGCCCATTTTGCTCAGCGTCCTTCACCGCGACCGATATCCCCAAAGGCACCATGAAGCTGGGAAGGATGTCAAGCATTCCAAAATTACTCTGTGCTGAGCAACCGACGGATTTGGTTGCTTCCAGGGACGGACCGCTTACTCTCTGCGATTCCACCTAGGGCTGTGGGCACCTGAGTCTCCCAGGGCTGCACCGACACCTGTCTCCTAGCGGCTGCCATCTACCTCTCCCGTGGGCCCAGGGCCGGGGCAGCCGCCGCCCTGCGGGAGCCAAGACAACAGCGGAGATGTGGTGCGCATTAGGCGCCAACTGTATACCGACCCCTACTCCCGCCCCGCGCGCGCGTACACACACACACACACACACACACACTCTCTCTCTCTCTCTCTCTCTCTCTCTCTCTCTTTCTCCTTCTCTCTCTCTCTCTTCAGAAAAAGAGCTGGGCAGGCGGCAGACCGAATCCCGCCGCAGAGCGGTGCGAGGCGGGACAACTCGCACCGCACGGCGGGGCGGGTTCCGCCTGGCGGGCGCTCGTCAGTCGCCGAGGCCCGGCCCGGCTCGCACCGACGGAGTTTCACAAAGAAAGTCTCCCGGCCCGCGCCCCTCACGCACTCACCGGCGCCGGCGACGGCGGCGACTCCGGCTCCCGCCGTCTACGGCCCCGTGCCGGGGTCGGCCCCGGTGCTGGCTCGGGAGCAGGCGGCGGCGACTGCTCCATCCCCGCGGGGCCCGGGCCGCGTCCGCCTCGAGCTAACGGTCCCGCCAGCTAGGCGCGCGCGCCTGCCCCGCGCGCCATGTTCCCGCCGACCGCGCGCCGCCGCGGCCCCACGCCACCCCCACAGCCGCGCACGCGCGCACGCGCCGCACCAGCTCCCCGCGCGCCGCCGCGGGTCCCCCCAACCGCGCACGCGCGCACTCGCCGCGCCCCTTCCCCGCGCGCCCCGCCTGGCGCCCTCCGGAGCCGGCCGCTGTTCCCGGCGCCGAGCCCACCCCCTCCGCACCCGTCCGGCCGGGCTGGGGAGCTCGCCGTTCCAGACTCAGCGCCGCTGCCTGCCGCACTGCGGACGACCCCCGGCCCGGACCCCGGCCACCTCCCTTGCACGGCCCCTTCTGCTTCACCCGTCACGCCGGGCTTGCGGCGAGGGTCTGAGCCAGGAGGGTATTAGCCCTCATATATGCCGGGGGGAAGTACGCCGCTGTGGTGATGAGATCCCCGTCATGGAAGTGTGCAAGCACGTGCGCGAGAATTAAGCGGCACAGTGAACACCCATGTCCCCCCGGAGAGCCAGACCCAATGGAGAACCAGAGTTCTAGTCCCACATCTCCACCAATCTGTGCCTGATTAGGGTAGGTCTCTGGGGGCCGGTTTCTTCTTAATCAGGAAGGCCAACAACTAAGGCATGTTGGGAGGACTTAATAAAACAATCCAGGTGGTGCCAGCACTGAACCTAGTACTTACCAATTGGTAATCGGGTGACAAGACATAAGTAGTTTTGTGTAGTGGTTAAAGCCAAGGGCTCTAGAGAAGGAAGTCTCAGTTTAAGTCTGGCCTTGACCACTTGCAAAGAGAAACCTATAACGCGTCACTTGATTGAGCCAGAGGGCCTTGATTTCTAAGTCAGCAAACAGCCGAGAATGGCAGTAATACCTCACAGGGTTGAGGTGAGCTTTCAGATGATGCATGTCCCTCCCAGAGCAGAATACCTGGCAGCAGCAAGCTTTCCAGGCTTCACTGGTCTAATTCTGGCCCTATCCTTTCAAGACTCCTAAAAGTGTAATGAAAGGGGCTCTGCTCCCAAACTCTGTGGTATAATTAGCTGGGAGGGGTTCACACACAACTTTGGAGCTGGAGAGACTGTTACTTCCCACATCTCCACTTTCCATCCTCTACCCCAAACCTCTCTGAAAACTGTAAAGTTGGCAGAAAAACAACAGCAGCGAATGTTTTCCCTACTAGAAAAAAGTCTCCAAGGGTCTCTTGGAGTTTGTAAATAGTTGAATTTATTAGTCTGACCTTTTCCAGATACAAGTGACAATAATTCAACCTGGAGTAGAACAAAAAGGGAAACCTACTGAAAAGCCCTGGGGTGGTACCACACTGCAGGCATAGCTGGATCCAGGCGCTCTAGCAATGACCTAAATCTTCAATCTCATTCAGCTCTGCTTCCCCCTTTGATGATTTCTTCAGGCAGCTCTCTTCAGTGTCCGGGGCCGCACCAAGCTCACATGTGACCAGGAAAGCAGGAGCTGTTTGCCAACAATTCCAGCCAATCTCAGGGCTGACTTGAATTGTACTCATTTGGGTCGTTAAGTCTTTACATGAGCCAATCACAGTAAGATTGACCAAAGCTGGCCAGATTGAGACCCTCTAGGAAGGGGATGGGGTCAGCCCCTCCAGAAGGACATGGTTTGAGGGAGAGTGGGAGGACGGATACCTGTCCAGAAAAATAGCAACCCAGTTACCACAAGAGGCATCAGGTGTGGACAGGCACAAACAGGAGCTGTCTCCTGAACCATCATCCAGGTGGCATGGGACAACATTACAAGGGAGTGGCAGTTACTTCAGGCACTGGGAAATGGCCCTCCACCTCTGCTCCCACCATCCACCCAGTCCTGACATTTCCCAAATGTTTTGTCAAAGGCATCTCAATTATCTGCCTATCTTGTGTGCCTTCCCTCTCCCCAAGCCCCCAAAAGCCAAACTATGTTACTTTCCTGCTCAAGAACTTTCTGTGGCTCCCTCATGGCCACGTATGTGGTCCTCCCATCTTTGATGATGGAAGACAGCACGGATACATTGCTTATGACATGCCAAGCACTTCAAATGGGCCCCCACCCCCCACTCCGCCCCACTGAATCCTTACAAACACCATATGAGGTTGGTACTCCTCTTGTACCCACCTTATACATAAGGAAAGAAAAGCTTGGCAACTTCAAAGCCAAAGTCAGGAAGTGCAGAGAGCTCAGATTGGCACAATACTGCTCCTACCATTGATGTTGCCACCCCCGCTCCACTTGCTCTTTATAAAGCCCTGGGCCCACCTCCAGGTGGGAGGCGGTCCACTCTTGGTACCCCGTCAGCTTCCATACTGGGGAGGCAGGCAGACCCTTAGCTTTACCACCTCCCCTTTCCCCCCATAACTTCATGGGAAAAGGAAAAAGAATTCCCTCAAAAAAAAACTAGAGGTCAGGAAGAGGAAGTGGATGCCAGGTGGTGGCCCCCGAAAAGCAGGAGAAATCTCCTTATTGATGAATCTATTAGGTTCTGATGGCCTCTGTAACAAATTACCACAAACTGGGTGGCTTAAAACAACACAAATTGGGGCACCTGGGTGGCTCAGTCAGTTAAGCGTCTGACTTCAGCTCAGGTCATAATCTTGCAGTTCATGGGATCGAGCCCCACGTCAGGTTCTGTGCAGACAGCTCAGAGTCTGGAGCCTGCTTCAGATTCTGTCTTCCTCTTTCTCTGCCCCTCCCCACTCGCACACTGTCTCTCACTCTCTCAAAGATAAACATTTAAGAACACATATACACAAGCTTATCCTCTTACAGTTTTGTAGTTCAGAAGTCTGATATTTCCACCAGCAAAAGTCAGTGTAAAGAACTGGTTCCTTCAGGAGAGGCTGAGGGAAAAATCCATTTTCTTGCCTTTTTACAGCTTTTAGTGGCTGCCTGTATCCCTTGGCTTGTGGCCCCTTCCTCCTTCTTCTAAGTGCCTCACTCATCTCTTCTAACTCTGACTCCTGTGTCTCTCTTTAAAAGGAACATTGAGATGACATTGGACCCACCCAGAAAAGACACGATAATCTTCCCATCTCAGGGTCCTTAACTCAATCGCATCTGCAAAATCTTTTTTTTTTTAATGTCTTTTATTTATTTTTGAGAGACAGTGCGAGCAGGGGAGGGTCAGAGAGGGAAACACAGAATCTGAAGCAGGCTCCAGGCTCTGAGCTGTCAGCATAGAGCCTGATGAGGGGCTTGAATCCATGAACCGTGAGATTATAACCTGAGCTGAAGCCAGACGTTTAACCGACTGAGCCACCCAGGCGCCCCTGCAAAATCTCTTTTGCCATGTAAAGGGATAGATTTATACATTCTGAGGCTTAGGCTGAGGCCATCTTTTGGAGCCATTATTCTGACTACTCTGGTAGGTGTAATCAGAGGGAGCTAATATAAAGTGTTCTGGAAATGGAGAAGGGCTGGCTGACTCTGCCCCATGAGGGGGAAAAAAAATGCCCTAAGAAACCACAGCCTTCACATTAAATATTCAAATGAGAAAAAAAACCATCTAACTTGGCAATCTCAGCCTCATTCCTTTAAAAAAGTTTTTTATGTTTTTTATTTATTTTTGAGAGAGAGAGACAGTGCGAGCAGGGGAGGGTCTGAAAGAGAGGGAGACACAGAATCTGAAGTAGGCTCCAGGCTCTGAGCTAGCTGTCAGCACAGAGCCCGATGCGGGGCTCGAACCCACGAACTGTATCATGACCTGAGCCAAAGCTGGACGCTTAACCCACTGAGCCACCCAGGTTCAGCCTCATTCCTTTAAATATGCAAACAACTTAAATCCCCATCTACGACCCCCGCCCCCCCCAGTCCCTCCCAGCAGGCCAGCCAAGCCTCAGAATGCTTGCACACACTTCTAATGGAAATAGCCAACCACTACCCAACTGTCC
The DNA here is from genome assembly GCA_004023845.1 of Helogale parvula. NCBI lineage: Eukaryota > Metazoa > Chordata > Mammalia > Carnivora > Herpestidae > Helogale > Helogale parvula. The sequence continues at coordinate 103,828 of PJEM01006198.1, forward strand.
AGGGCAACAGCTATGTGCCCCTGATGCCCTGGCTGGCTTATCAGCGGCATCTGAACCAAGGCATTCCACTCTTGCCATGGCCAGTGAGCTACAATGTAGCTACTAAGCCAAAGTTACAAGACAAGCAACTTATGGTGAGGCAGGTGAGCTACAATGCGGCCAATCAGCCAAAGTTAGAAGAGAAGCATAAATCAGTGGGTCAGAAAGACACAATAGGACCCAGGAATTACAACTGTGGGGGCTTCTGATAGATCCCAGGCCTGGCCCTGAATGGGCTTCTGTTCCTTGCCACCAAGGTGTCCCAACTTCCACAGATCATGGGGCTGTACCCACTCATACTAATTGAATACCCTGCCTTTCAGGATTTAGATATCAGTCTCTTGTGAGTTTTGTCAGTATGAGTCAATATCCCTGAGTCTGATTGTATATGGGGATGAGGAGATGAGGAATATTAGTTTTAGAATCAGAAAGATCTGGATTGGGTCAACCCTCTGTCATTTGCTGTGTGACAGTGGACAGTTCTCTTTACTCCTTCAGCCTGGGTTCTTCACCTACAACATCTGGGCAGTCAGAGGATTTAGCCCAAAGAATCACTGTGAGGACTGGCAAAGACCAACCAAGGGAGGGGCTTTATACAGGACCTCCTTGGTCATTGTTGGGTGAACATGACATGCTCACATGCCTTATTTGCATTTCCAAAATCCACACAGCTTTGGGGTACCTGGGTGGTTCAGTCAGTTACAAGTCTGACTCTTTGGTTTCAGCTCACGTCATGATCTCACTATATGTGGGTTTGAGCCCCACATCAGGTTCCACACTGACAGTGAGGAGCCTGCTTAGATTCTCTCTCTCCCTCTCTCTCTCTTTGCCCCTCCCCAGCTCGCACAATCTCTCAAAATAAATTAAAAAAAAAAAAATTCCAAACAGCTCTTAAACCTGAGAGTTATCCATAACTCATTTGACAGAAAAAAATGGACTTGAACTGACATAAGGCTACTTACAGTCTTCTCTAACCCTTTTATTGTGAATATTTGCTGTAAAAATACTTAAATGTTTGGTTATAAGACTCTGCTGAGCGTTACACATAATAGAGTCAATGTATTCTTCCTAAAACGAGGAAAATTCCGATTACAACTTTTCTTGTCCTGTTGTTTCAGGGACTATAGAGCTGTATCTTCATGCAGGTGAGGATGAGAATGTAAAACTGGTCCATGGTATACGGTACCAAGATACCTCTCATGAGGACTTGCACCCAGTCACTCTCTACTAACTCTACCCCAACCTTGCTCCACCACTTTCCCTGCACTTTCTAAGGGGCTTTTCAAATTTGTATGCAGCTCACCCATGCTGAGACCAGGGATGTGTTCTGAGAAACCCAACAGGCTCCAGCCAACACAGACCACCAGACCAAAAGCACACAACTTCAGGGGCGCCTGTGTGGCTCAGTAGGTTTAACATCTGATTCTTCATTTTGGCTCTGGTCACGGTCTCGGGTTTGAGAGTTCAGGCCCCTGTGCCGGGCTCTGCACTGACAGCGTGCCTGGAGCCTGCTTGGGATTCTCTCTCTTCCTCTCACTCTGCCCCTCCCCTGCTCGAACTCTCTCTCACTTGCTCACTCTCTCTGAAAAATAAACATTTCAGAAAGAAAGCACACAACTTCAAACACACAAAAAAAGGGCAATGCAACGAAAGAGCTCATCATCAAGCAGAAGCACAAAGTTTAGGTCACACTGGGTTGAGAACTGTGTACTGATGATTGTGGAAAAGGAACCATCCCCATAATTACAATACAAACTATAAAAAAAAAAGAGGAAATGGCAGCAGGGCTCAAGAAGGCAGGTTGCGTCCATTCAACCAGTGCTCACGACACAGCAGCACACACAGCCAGACGCTTTGTCGTGTCCGCATCCTCTGCTTCCCCTTCAAGAAGCCGCTTTCGACTCGTGGAAGGCTGGAAATAAAAAGGGAGGAACGTTCAAAGAAAACCATTGGCTTTAAGATTATCGAAGTGTCCCACTAATGCTTCCAGTAGGTTTGAAGCATTTCATGTGAAACTTCTAGTATCAGGAATTCGGAGTCGTCCCCTGGACATCTGAGTCCCCACCACGCCTCTCTGGACTCAGACATGCTTGTCAAGTGGACATTTCTCTCCCCCTTGTGGCTTCTGACCACTTGATGTGTTCCTGAAAGTAGTAAATTATGAAGTTTAAAGGGACTATAATACCTTTTGCTGGGAGCCCCAAATCTTGCTCTTTTGTGGGAAGACCAGTTTTTGTGTGTGTGTTATGTCTTTGTTTTACCATTGATAAAATACCCAGAGGACATAAAAAGGGGGAATGTTATTCACCAAAAGAAGGCAGGATAGGAATGAATAGATATTAAATTATACTGACAAAGAACTTTAGGGGAATTAAATTGTAATCAATAAATAACCACTCACTCAGATTTTAAATTTTCAACAGGTTTAAATTTGAACTAATAGAATCTTCCAATTCTGCCTTGCAGGAGACCTCTTGAATGACAATCCCTAACTGTGCTTCTTTAATGCATTAAACATACTCTTCATTATTAAGTCTTCTAAGGGTGCTAGGGCCAATCAAGTTGAAACAAAATATCCACTACATTATTCCAAAAAATATTAAGCAATTGCTACTAAGGAGACCTTTCAAGCTCCTCATCCTTGCTCATTAGCTCTTTAAAACTGAGGCTACATTTAATGACCATCATCCGAAATACCTGGGCTGGGACTTGGGGTAAGGCTGTCGACTTATTTTCTTCGAAAAGCAAACTCTGAAATTTTCTCTTCATGTCCTCATCCTGTGAAGAAATGAAAAAAAACCTTAAGTGGGCCGTGTCTGAAGGAAAGAGAGTTCCTAGAAAGACAGGGCTAGGATGCCCCTGGAAAGAGGAAGGTGGGTAAGGACACCCAGCCCGTCCACCAAAAGGCATGCTCTTGCTGAGGCTCCAGGAGGGAAAGGACCAGGCGCCCCTCACCTCTGCCTTCCCAGAGGAGTCTACTTAGCAGTCAAGGCTCAGTCAACACTGGCTGAATCAAACCCACGTGCCTCAGAGCTGTCACTGGTGCAGAGACAACCACAGACATTAGCAGTTACGAGACTTTCAGGACCAGCATCCCAGATCCTGAGATGGCAATCGGGAAGCCAGAGGTGGGACTGGCTCAAGTTCCCTGAGGGCTTACTCCCTGCAGCTCCCCAAATCTTTCCAGGATGTGCCCCCTCTCCATGCCAACAATAAGGTAATTTACTGGGGCCACCCTAACAAAGCACCCCAGCACCCCAGAAAATTCTCCCAGCAAGTGCTACATGAGTCACCAGAAGAATTTCAAGCCCACAATATCCCAGAGCTAATGAGAAAGGAAGACAGATGAATAGCATTTCAGGGGTTCTGTGCTGCTAGAGGGAGAAGCTTGCATGTGCACACACAGAAATCCTGCCCAGATGTCTGTGAGGGTAATTCCCACCTCCGGGAATGTTCGCTTTTGCAAGGCCCAAGGATTTGCATCTGGGAACCCTGAAAGGTAACCTGGCGCAGCTCTCCACCGCCTTCAGAAAGGTGAACATCCAGGACTAGGATGGGGCCAGCTGAAAGCCCGGCTCAGCCCCTCACAAGTAGTGTGTGCACAATATGGACCCACAGCTGCCTGATTCCGAAGCCCTATGAGTCCCGCTGCCCACACTGAGCCAAGAGCAACACGGGGTGGAAGCAGGATGGAGCAGAGGACACAGGGGTGAAGTCTTCCAACATTCAGCAGTTTGATCCGTTTAGAACCGCAGTGCTCGGGGAGTAAGTCACCTGTTCTGCATCTAGGAGCTGAATCACCTGCTTCCATCACACGGTTTCCTGCATCACTCCGTGTAGTGCCCCACTGCCCATTATGAGAGCACCACCTTCATCCGGAGTCTGCGCTACAATCTCCCTTAGGATCTCACCTCCTATGTAATGCCACTCTCAAAATTCCTTCCCTTATTTCCTTCTGTACCTGCTCACAGCCTCCACTGGCAACACCCTCCCTGCCTTCTTGCCCATCCACCTCACCCACCTTCTCATTCATTCAGTGAACAAATACTTCCTGAGCAGCTGTAGGTGCCAGGACCGTAAAAGGCACAGGTGCCGCCATGTCAGAGAAATAAAACCAACAGTGAAAATGCTGCCCCCCATTGTTATGGACTAAATTATGTACACCTCCACCCTCTAAACTCGTATGTTAAAGCCTTAACCCCCAGTGACTATTTGGAGACAGGGCCTTTAAAGAGGTAATTAAGTTAAAATGAGGCCGTTAGGGTGGGGTCACAGTCCAATATGACTGATGTCCTCATAAGAAGAGAATGAGGGGTGCCTGGGTGGCTCTGTCGGTTAAGCGCCTGACCTTGGCTCGGGTCATGATCTCGCCGTTCGTGGGTTCGAGCCCCGCATCAGTCTCTGTGCTGGCAACTCAGAGCCTGGAGCCTGCTTCTCCAGGGAGAAGAATCTCCTGGGAGATTCTGTGTGTCTCTCTCTTCCTCTCCTCTGCGCATGCTCACTCGCTCACTCTCTTTCTCTCTCAAAAATAAATAAAAATTTTTTAAAATTTATAAAAAAAAAAGGAGAGGAAGAGACACCAGGGATGTGAGCACAGAAAAAAGACCACGAGAGGACAGAGAGAAGACACCCACCAGAAAGGCAAGGAGAGAGGCCTCAGGAGAAACCAGACCTGCCAACACCTTGAAATTGGGACTTCTAGTCTCTTGAACTGTGAGGATATGAATTCCTGTCATGAAAGCCACCCAGTCTGTGCTATTTTGTTATAGCAGCCTCAGGAAACTAATACACCCATGTCATCCCCAGGTCACTGAGCCTTTAGATGCTCTTCATATTGTGTGAACCTGTTAGTACCTGAAGCCTAGAGACAGTGGCCCTATCTCATTCTGAGGATGCCCCCACACTCTGCACCTACCCTTGTTACCGCATGTGTCCACTGCTCTGTTTTAACTGTGGTCGGGGTTGGCCCCCACCCAGACCATCAGCTCCCCAAGTCAAGGACTTAACTTGCTCTTCTCTGCATCCCCAGTGTTGACACATAAACTCATTAATTGTCCTCTGAAAGAATAAACACATGAGGAAATGAAACCACACCCCAATGCCCCAAATGGCAGCTCATCAGCACAGACAGACAGAATTGACCACAAGCCTATTTTGCCCGGTACTTACACAAGTCATCAATTAACAATAACATGGAAAAGGAGCTCATATAAATATGACAGTAGTAATGGGGTGTCTGTACTGTAAATACAGTAGAGCTTTGAGAGCTCTGCAGTCTATTTAAAAATATTAAACTGTAATATGCCTCGAAGACAGGGAAGGAATTCACTACTTCAAGAAGTAAATAGGAGGCCAAAAAGTGGATATAAAGGATGTTCCCCCAACTGAACTGTTAATAACAAGAGAGACTGGAACTCACATTCCAAACACTCCGTCCAGGGCCAGACCCACAAAACCATTTGGCGTCTTCAAAAACACTGGATTTTCCCAAGATAAAACCTAAACTATCACTAGCAGATGATTTATGTGGGCAGTGTCTGCGCTCTAGCCCTCACCCTGTGTTCATTCCACCTTTTGCAGCAAAAACACAATGTAGACAAAAGAGTATTCATTCACCTGAGACCCTGTGGCAGGGCTGAACTTCACCTTTTCCTCAGTTGTTAGTAACAGTTTTCTTTGGAGACAAACAGAACAAGAAAAATAGGCTATGCTCATTCGTAAATTTCAAGCAGCTACAGGCTCTGTTCCCTGGCCTAACTGGCAAGCTCCATTTGTTTCAAGACTAACACAGCCCCTCCACCTCCACATCTGGCCCCAAGAGTTTCCCTATTAGGGCACATAAAAAGAGCCAAGAGGCATGTTTTTCTTTTTCATCAGAATTAAATCCCCACATGCAAAGGCACCCTTTGTTTCCAAATTCCTTTTCTCCAGGGTCCTGCTGTTTCAAATCTGTGTGGTCTATTAAGTGCTAAATCATCTGACAGATTTCTTGGGGGGGGGGGGGGGACGACTCTTGTTTCCAGGGCAATTGCCCAAACAAATGTATCTACTTTTTTTTTCTTTTAAGGATTTGTTGTTCTCAACCTGAGCTAGCCTGAGCAAAGCTGTTAGGTGTGGATGGCTGGAACAGAGAAAAAATAGAGGCAACTTCCCAGAGTTCCAGAAGCATACTGCTGAGGATAGATGGCCCCAAGAATTCCTGGCCCAGGTGATCCCCACAGTACATGACTGGTCAAGTCCCCCATCCCCATGAAAAACAGACCAAATAAAAATTAACAAAAATGGATATGGCTGTGCTTGAATGGAACTGCACTTAACAGAAGGTCTGACATCCATCAGAAAACCTGCCCCCATTCTGGAGCTAACTCTAAAACCAAAGATTAGTCCAGCAAAGCCACAAAGGACTTCCAAGTCTGGCAGTTAGAATGAGGTCAGGACAGCAGCCACAACCCCTTGGAGGGACACATAAGTAATACAGACTTCAAAGGTGCAGGTGACTTTACAGAAACAGCATGTTTATTCACCATGAATTAGAGGTGGGACCCTTAGTGGCACCCACGTGGCTCGGTCTGTTGAGCATCCGACTCTTGATTTTGGCTCAGGACATGATCTCACAGTCATGAGATCGAGCCTCAGGTCGGGCTCATGCTGCCAATGAGCCTGCTTAAGATGCTCCTTCTGCCCCTCCCCTGCCCCCCAAGAAAGAAGTGGGACCCTGTATGCCCAACTACTTAAACAAATAGCCAGATTCTCCCCCAAAGAATCTGCCCTCCTCCTCCTCCCTCCCCTGTTCCCATGAGGTAAGGTTGAAGGCAGCTGGAATGCAGCCAGTTCCACCTGTGCAGGGCGGGAGGTTTGAGGAAAGAGGCTGGCACAGCTGGCGGTGGAGGTTTCCAGCTAGAACAACCTCTCAAAATACCACAGCCAAATTGCCCACTCAGGGGATCTGAGTGGGACCAGGCCAGGCCATAAGTGAGCCTGTCCATCCCAGGAGCTACGAGTTAAGCTGAGTGTGTACACCCAACAACACACCTATACTCATGGCCATATACACACATAAATATACCTGACACACTTAAAACTCAAGCAAGTGCATTAAACAGACTCAACAAAGCAAACGTGTTTGTCTTCCTCCTCGTCCCTCAGGCACAGCCGAGGGCTGCCTATATAGTTTATGCTAACAAGCACTGACCTCTACCCACCTGAAGCCACGGGTGTTGTAAAGCTTCTTCCGTGGTAAAACGCACCTTTGGATCCACTATCAACAACTTCTTGACAAGGTCCAGAGCTAAAGCAATAGGATAATTTATCACATCACAGTGAAAAAGGTAGATCCATTAAATCAGCAAAACTAAAGTATACCAGAATCACAGGCCAACGGGTGGTGGGGCCAAGGTCATTGTGAGCCAGCAGGTGCGGTGGGCAGGGCCCCTGGTCCATCCTACTCTCTGTATTCAGAGCTCTCGGAGAACACCAGGAATGACCTCAATGCTCCCCCCCCCCCCAATCTCTCCTTGCTTGCACATCACGACCTCTTCACCCCGTTCGCTCACTCATTGCTGGATTCGAGTTCAAGCTAATTAAGTCCGAACTTCTGCCTAGTTCTAAGAGGCCCAGGATGTTCAGCCAACTCTCCCGAGACCCATGGACAGACGGAGTTTCTCAGCCAGCAGCAAGCTCCGTAGAACTGCAGGCTTGGCAAAAACAAAGCTTGATGGCAATCAACATGCCGGGGCTGGCTTTTGTATCGCAACAATATTACTCCTGTGACCTTCTAAGATTTCACAGAATCACCTGTATTACTTGACATTTAGTTTCAGCTTTCTACTTTTCCTTTTGAGAATTACAAAGTTACACTTTTACATCCTAAAACACATAGTAATTACTTTAGCTCTTACATGCTCACTCACAGGAGACTTATTATTTTGTACAAAATAGGTACCAGGCACTTGCTTGTGTTCCATTTACCCCCACTAAAACCCCTTAAGGTAAGAGTTTATTGTACCCGCTTTACATATAAAGGAAAAGGGTGACTCAGAGAGGTTACATATCTTGCCTAAGGTCACATAGCTAGGAAGTAGCCAACCCAAAACCTTAGCCTCACTAAGCCTGGTTGTGGAGCCCATGTTCTTAATGAGTTCCTTTGCCCCTCCAAAGGTGCAAAACAAACAACAGAAAATAAAAAGTAACAGGAGAAACATAACAATTTGAAATGAAATTCCCACCGCGGCACACACATATTTTACCAAACGACAGATTTGTAACCTTTTCATATCCATACCCTTCTCTGAGACCTCTGCCCAGACTTCAGGAATGAAGTTGAATTTTCCACTGGTGATCTGATCCTTCAAGGACACTTGAGTCTTATGCTCAGAGAAAGGTGGATACCCACTAAGGCTTAACATTGGTAGAGAGAGAAAGGAAAAGAATCAAGTAGCATTCTCAGTGGCATTTGGACATAAAGATTTTTCTTTAAATCAATGGTCAAAAAAAGTCACCCAAATTAAACACAAGCTCTCTACCTGGACATATTTCTGATTTCACCTAATTACCTCCAACCAGACTCTGAAGCAATAAAACTTTTCTTACCAAATAAAAAGAATAACTCCTAAACTCCAGCAATCCACAGCTCGGTTATATCCGGCAGTCCCAAAGGAATTAAGAACCTCAGGAGCCAGGTAGGTAGGGGTACCACATAAGGTTCTCATGAGAGAGGTCTCCCCCAAAATCTTAGACTGCCCAAAATCAGTAATCTAAAATTAAGGACAAAAGGGAATCATTTTTAATGGTGAAGTAAAATTAAAAGATTAGCATAGTCTGCCAGTCCCAAAAGCCATGCAGGCTAGATCAGTTCCTATCCTAGACATTCCATGCCTGCTGTTAATCTGCAATTTTGTTTAAACTAAAATTTCTAAGCCAAGGAAGCTCAAGGTTTTTTTTTCTCCAACTTCTCTGTGGTTCTCTGTAACCTTACAAAAGGTTGGTAACCCTTAGCATAGACTCTAGGGTCCTAATGAGTTATCCATGGTTTTTCATAGACTCTAGTTTCTCAACCAATATCCCAACACTGAATTACTTGAGGAGCTTGGAAAAAATATTTGGCACGTGGGTGCCACCTTCAGTGGTTCTGTCATGACTCTTTTTTTTTCTTTCAATCAATAGGAGATTCTATAGTGGAGCCAGGCTTGGGAAGCACCACCTTACAAAGCAGGGGAAGCTAGGTGATTCTCTTATCCATCTAGACCCCTCCTTCCATTCTCTGAACAAAACTGGCTTGTATACAGTGGAGCTCAGTAAATGTCCATTAGAATCTGAATGGAAGCAATACCATCTGATCTCTAAAATAACTGCTCCTAGTGGAAAGGTCAAATTCTCTACCTTTTTATGCTCCCACTTTTTACTCGATGAATTTTTAAAGTTCATGAACAGAAATCTGGGCTGGCCACATAAAGAATTTTCTTACCTTTATAAGACAGTCCTCTTTTTGAGATGAGAGTAAAACATTCTCTGGCTTTAAGTCCCGATGTATAATGCCGTTTTCGTGAAGGTACTACACAGAAAGGAAGGCAGGACCCGCGGGTTTATGGAGTAGGTATGTGAGTAAAGACAGGCAGACAAGACACACACAGACACACACAGACACACACACACACACCTTACTGCTGGATTGAAACCATAAGCCAAGTTATTCACAACCACATTACCCCAAATCATAGAAAACTACTGGGTAAAAAAGATTTAGTGTTTACATAAATTTGTTTTCAAGAAAATCTTAAGGGTTGCCTGGCTGGCTCAGTTAAGTAGATCGTGCAACTCTTGATCTCGGGGTTGTGAGTTTGAGCCCTACATTGGAGATTACTTAAAAACAAACAAAAAGAGGCTCGCGGGGCGCCTGGGTGGCTCAGTCGGTTAAGCATCCGGCTTCGGCTCAGGTCAGATCTCATGGTTCGTGGGTTCGAGCCCTGCATCGGGCTCTGTGCTGACAGCTAGCTCAGAGCCTGGAGCCTGTTTCAGATTCTGTATCTCCCTCTCTCTCTGACCCTCCCCTGCTCGTACTGTCTCTCTCTGTCTCTCAAAAATAAATAAAAAGCATTAAAAAAAAAAATTAAAAAAAAAAAGAGGCTCGCTCGCTCTCAGCATGGATCCACCACCCAGTAAAGTCTGTGAGCCCGAGTTTAGGCCCCGGGGAGCCTAAACCCGTAATAAAGCCCTTTGCTTTTGCATGCGTGACTCGGTCTCCCTGGCGGTTTCTGGTTTTGGGGGACGATAAAGAAATCTTGGGTATTACATCTGGTGCGTTGGCCGGGAAGTCCTCCTCCCCAGAACCCCTGGGACCCCGACACGTTGGGCCTAATTGCCGGCTGGTGAGTGCACTCATTTTTTGTCTTTCTTGTCTTTCGGTGTCTAAATTGTGTGTTTGTCCGCTGAGAGGGTCCCAGGCGCTTTGGGACCATCTGCTGTCTAACTGACCAGTTTGGGTTGGAGGGCCTCAAAGGAGACTTGCGGACGCGCAGACAGTCTCAAAGCTGTGGGATCCAAGAGACGTCTTGGACCCACTCTGAGGTTGCCGAGAGGGTCCCAGGCGGTTCGGGATCCTCGGCAGGGTCCCAGGAAATTCGGGACCATTCGTTGTCTGACTGGGCGACTGGGGTCTATGACCCCAGCAGGAGCCCAGAGAGCCAAGTTGCCTGTGGGGAGGTTTCACTGGTGGCAGCAGCGAGACCTCATTGTGTGTCTGTTACTCTGTGTGTGTCTATTTGTCTAAGTATAGTTTTTGATGTGACTCTGACTGACAAGGATATTTAGGGAAAGGGGTGAAAGTCCCCCATCTGTTTTTTAAGGGAATTTGGGGTCTCTACCCCACATATTTTTCTTTGAAAAGCGTGCAGCAACCATCATCTTACTTTCGTTTTCTCCTCCGTTGGCCAGGAGGACTAATTCCTGTGGTCTGTGCCTTAATTCTGTTTTTGTGTTGTCTTGGTTTGATTGGACTGACGCTATGGGACAGACTCAAACTCCCCCCTTGACTTTAGTCTTGGACCATTACAAGGACGTTAGGGAAAGAGCTGACAAATTAAGGCTTAAAGTAAAGAAAAAGTTCTCTGTTTCTTCCAGGAACAAATGGCCAACCTTCAATGTTGGATGGCCAGAAGATGGGACCTTCGACCTCCCCACCCTGGTTAAAACCTTTTCTTTCTCCTAGGATCCTAGCGGCCAAGAAAATTACTGCCGCCCGAGAAACCAAAAGTATTGGAGCTCTTCAGTAACATTTCTGGCTTCCCCTCCCACTCTTTGTTTCTGCACCTACTTGGGTGTGATATACCTCATTGTCTCCTCCCTGCCTCAGGGGCTGGGAGCAAAGGCACTCGCAGGGACATCTAGGTCTTAGGAGCTGGGGAGGCACTCTTGTCTTTTCTCCCACCCTGAAAATGGCACCAGTTATCTGTGAGAGTCACCTGTTAGAACCTCCGGAGGTAAGCTAGTTTATCATCTAAATTTTGAATGCACATGTGCTTTTGTCTGGGGTATTAAGTAGAAGCCTGGACATGACTTACCACCCCAAGGCCACACCGAGACATCGGTCGGCCCTTTAGTAAATCTGTAAACCTCTGTTTTGTGGCCACTTCTGTACTTGGTTGTCCAGTTGTTATTGTCATTGTTTTTGGTCTTGTCTGTGAAAAGTCTATGGGAGGAAATGTGGTAACCTCTGGTGCGTATGTGAGTGTGAGTGGGTGGCTCGGTCTGACTTGCCTGCCGAGTTTGAGTCTGTGGCTCCACGGGTGAGCATCCTTAAGATCCCCAAAAGCCTACGGGACTGTGC
>PJEM01006199.1:0-19900 GCA_004023845.1 Helogale parvula
GCATCTTTCATGGAGACACTTCTCCAAGAAAAAAGAAGCTGGCCAGCACCATTTTCCTCTCCCAGCCCTCCGCATAAACCGAGAGCTACTTACATGTCTGTTTCCACCCCGGCCGGCGGGGCGGTAAATCGGGTCATAAGTTCCTGAGGGAGCGAGAATAGGGCAGGAAGGAGACACAGAGAGTGGAGACAAGACAAGCGTTTCTGATCCCGCCACTCTGCTCTTTATTGAGAGACCACGCATGTCTTATAAAGGGTAGAATGCGGGCAGTTGAGGTGAGTTAGTTGCTAGGAAACACGGGCAGGGACTGCAGCGTCAGCACGCTTCCCAAGAGGCTAACAAGGCAGGCTTGGGAGGTAAACAAGAAGGCCTCAGCTTAAGGTGATAATGCAGCTCTTGCTGTGCTGGGAATGATAATGCAGCTCAGCTGTACCGGTGGCTGATCTTGCAGGTCAAGGCATGTGTCTTTTCTTCTGGCAGCTCTTCTGGCAGCTCCCCACACTTACAGAAAGCAGCTTGGACACAGGCTGCCTAAATTGATTACATTAAACCCCATACCTTGTGCATTAGTGGAAATGCCCTTCTCAGTCACTCCTCCCCCATAAGACTATCACAAACTCCAGCCCACATCACATCTCCTGACCGGAGAATTTTTCAGGGCCTGGGTTCAGGTGGAGGTGGTAACAGGTCTCATTTTACAGCAGACCGAAACACACCTTATTTAAACTCACCACATTCAGGCCAGGGACCAAACATTACCCACAGTAGTCAAGGAGAGCTTCTGCAGGACACTGGCCCAAAGGAGAGAGCAACCAGAGCACAATAGCAGAGCACATGAAGCATTCAGCACAGATAATCTCTGAAGCACCATGTCTTGGGCAGTACATGACCCTTCTTTAAAAAGCCATTACTTTCAGGAGTAGGAAATATAAATGAAATTTCTAACACAGAAGAAGGCGGAGACTTAGACAAAATGCCAAGAAAGAGGAATTTAACCCAAATGAAAGAACAAGATAAGGCATGATACAAGTAAAATGCCTGATGGAAAATTTAAAGCAATGATTGTAAGGATATTCACTGGATTTGGGAAATGAATGGAAGACAGCAGTGAGCCCTTTACAGAGAGATAAAAAGAATCAGAGATGAAGAGCCCAATAAATGAGATTAAATACACAATTGATTCAATGCATAAAAGGCTGGAAGAAGCAAAGGGACAAATTCATGACCTAGAAGACAAGAAATAGAAAGCAATAAATCTGAACAAAATAGAGAAATAAAAATTATGAAAAATGAGAACAGACTTAGGCACTTAGTGACTCCATCTAATGTAATAAAATTCATATTATAAGAGTTGCAAAAGAAGACAGAGGAAAAAGAGTAGAAATTTTATTTGCAAAAGTAATAGCTGAAAACTTACCTAATATAGGAAATGAAACAGTCATCCAGATCCAGGAGTTACAGAGAACTACCATAAAAATCAACAAAAGCAGGCTAACACCAACACATTATAATTAAAATATTGAAATATAGTCATATAGGAAAAAAATGTTGAAAGCAATGAGACAAAAGAAGTCAGTAACTTCAAGGGAAAATCCGTAAGGCTAGTAGATTTCTCAACAGAAACTTAGCAAGCCAGAAGGGAAGGGCATGATATATTCAAAGTGCTGAATGGAAAAAAAAAATCTTCATCCAAGAACACGCTATCTAGCAAGGCTATCATTTAGAATAGCAGGAAAGAGAGTTTCCAAAGGATGAAAACTAAAGAAATTTATGACCACTAAACTACCTGTGCAAGAAATATTTAAAGGGACACTGAGTGTAAAAGAGACAAAAAGGGGTGCCTGGGTGGCTCAGTCGGTTGAGCATCTAGCTTTGGCTCAGGTCATAATCTCATGGTTTGTGGGTTGAGCTCCACATCGGGCTCTGTGCTGACAGCTAGCTCAGAGCCTGGAGCCTGCTTCAGATTCTGTACCTCCTTCTCTCTCTGACCCTCCCCTGCTCACACTGTCTCTGTCTCTCAAAAGTAAATAAAAAACATTAAATTTTTTTAAAAATAAAAAAGGAGACAAGAAATGTGGCAGTATAATGATAGGAAATACAAACGCAGTGAAAATGAAGATTTCTGTAAAAAGTAAGCCAAGAAATGCACCAAAAAAGATATGAAATAAAATATAACAACATATATCTAAAACATGGAGAGGAGATGAGAAAAGAATGGGTTCAAAAATTAATGGTCATCAATGTAATATAGACTGCTAGATGCAAGAGGTTATATATGTAAAGGAGCTAGGAAAGGAACAAGAAACAAAACTTAAATCCAACACAAGGAAGGAAATAATAAACATTAGAGCAGAAATAAATGATATAGAAACAGAAAAAAAAAACCCACCATAGAACATATCAATGAAGCAAGGAGCTGGTTTATTTTAAAAATAATAAGAAAATTGATCAACCTTTACCCATAGTTATCAAGAAAAAAGACAAAGGACTCAAATGAATAAAATCATAAATGACAGAGGATGAGTAACAACTTACAACACAGAAATAAAAATAATTATAAGAAAATATTATGAAAAATTATGTACCAACAAATTGGACAACCTGGAAGGAATGGCTACATTCCTAGAAACATATAAACTACCAAACTACTGAAACTGAAACTGAAACAGGAAGAAATAGAAAATTTGAACAGACTGATAACCAGCAAAGTAATTGAATCAGTAATCAAAAAACTCCCAACAGGAGCTCCTGGGTGACTCCGTCAGTTAAGTGTACAACTTTTGGTTTCAGCTTAGGTCATGAACTCATGATTCATGAGTTTGAATGCCACATTGGGCTCCACTCTGACAGCACACAGCCTCCTTGAGATTCTCTCTCTCCTTCTTTCTGCCCCTTCCTTGCTAACTCATTCTGTCTCTATCTCAAAATAAATAAGTTTTAGGGAAATAAAGAACTCCCAACAAACACATTCCAGGACTAAATGGCTTCACAGGTGAATTCTATCATACATTTAAAGAAGAGTCAATACTTAGTCTTTTCAAACTATTTCAAAAAAAAATAGAAAAAAAAGGAAAACTACCAAATCATTCTATGAAGCAAGCATTACCCTGTTCCCAAGACCAGATAAAGAACCTACAAAAAAAAGACAATTATAGGCCAATATCTCTGATGAACGTATATTCAAAACTCCTCAACAAAATACAACCTGAACAGCAAACTGAACCCAACAATATACCAAAAAAAAAAAAATCACCATGACAGAATAAGATTTATTCCTGGGATACAAAGGTGGTTCAATATTTGTAAAACAATCAATGTGATATATCACATTAACAAAAGAATGGATAAGAGCCATGTGATCCTTTAAATAGGTGCAGGAATATCATTTGAAAAAATACAACGTCCATTCATCATAAAAACCTTCACTGGGGGTTAGGGTTAGAGGGACTATACCTCAACATAATAAAGGCCATATATGAAAAACCTACAGCTAATATCACCATAAATGGGGTGTACAGCTATTCCTGTACAGCTCTGTAAAAGACAGGGATATCCACTTTCACTGTTGTTATTTAACATATTACTAGAAGTCCTGGTCACAGCAATAAGAATATAAAAAGAAAAGAAAATTGGTAAAGAAGAAGTAAAATTCACTATTTGCAGATGACATGATAATATATATATATATAGAAAACCTGAAAGACTCCACCAAAATTTGCTAGAACTGATACATGAATTCGGTAAAAGCACAAGATACAAAATCAATGTGCAGACATGTGCTGTATTTTCGTACACTAATTATGAAGTAGCAGAAGGAGAAATTAAGAAATCAATCTAATTTATTATTGCATCGAAAACCATAAGATACCTAAGAATAAGCCTAATCAATAGAGGTGAAAGACCTATACTCTGAATACTATAAAGCACTAATGAAAGAAATTGAAGATGATACAAAAACATGGAAAATCTTCATGCTCATGGATTGGAAAAACAAATATTGTTAAAATGTCATACCACCCGAATCAATCTACACATTTAGTGCAATCTCTATTGAAATACCAACAGCATTGTTTGCTGAGCTAGAACAAACAATCCTAAAATTTGTATGGAACCACAAAAGACACCAAGTGGGCTAAGAAACCCTGAAAAAGAAAAGCAAAGCTGGAGGCATGACAAGTTCAGATGTCAAAATATATTCCAAAGTTAGAGTGATCAAAACAGTATGGTAATGACAGAAAAAATATAGATATAGAGATCAATAGAACAGAACAGAGAACCCAGAAATGATCCCACAACTATATGGTCAGTTACATTGCAACAAAGCTGGAAGGAATATCCAATGGAAAAAAGACAGTCCTTCAACAAATGATGCTAAGAAAAATGGATAGCAACATGCAAACGAGTGAATTTGGACCACTCTCTTCCACCGTACACAAAAATAAATTCAAAATGGATTAGAGAACTAAATGTGAGAGCTGATACCATAAAAACCCTAGAAGAGAACACAGACAGTAGCTTATTTGACAATGGCCATATCAACTTCTTTCTAGATATGTCTCCTGAGGCAAAGGAAACAAAAGCAAAATTAAACCATTGGGACTACTTCAAAATAAATATCTTCTACACAGTAAACGTAATAATCAACAAAACTAAAAGTCAATTCATGGAGTGGGAGAAGATTCTTGAAAGTGACACATTCAATAAGAGGTTAGTATCCAATATATATAAATATATATAAAGGACTTATAATATTCAACACCCCAAAAATGAAAAATCCAATTAACAAAATGGTAGAAGACATAATACCATTTATCCAGAGAAGACATACAGATGACCAACAGACACATGGAAAGATGCCAAACATCACTGATCATCAGGGAAATGCAAGTAAAAGCTACAATGAAATTTCTTTTAATTTAATGGTTTATTGTCAAATTGGTTTCCATATAACACCCAGTGCTTCTCCCACAAGTGCCCCCCTTCCATGACCATCATCCCCTTCCCCCCTCTCCCTCCCCCTTCAGTTTTTTAAAAACAATGTAATGTTTATGTATTATTTTGAGAGAGAGAGAGAGACAGAGCACGATCAGGGGAGGGACAGAGAGAGGGAGACACAGAATCTGAAGCAGACTCCAGACTCTGAACTATAAGCACAGAGCCTGATGTGGGATCAATCCCATGGACTGCGAGATCATAATCTGGGTCAAAGTTGGAGGCTTGACTGAGCCACGAAGAAATCCCTCTCATTTCAAGTTTTATTTTATATTAATTTTTATTTAAGTTCCAGTTAGTTAACATACAGGACATTAAAAATTTAAACTGTACAATATAATTATTCAACAGTTCCATATAACACCAAGTGCTCATCACAAATGATCTCCTTAATCAACATCACTTGTTTTACTCACCCCCACCCACTTTCACACTGGTAAGCATCAGT
Organism: Helogale parvula; assembly: GCA_004023845.1. Classification (NCBI taxonomy): domain Eukaryota; kingdom Metazoa; phylum Chordata; class Mammalia; order Carnivora; family Herpestidae; genus Helogale; species Helogale parvula. The sequence goes on from PJEM01006199.1 coordinate 5,441, forward strand.
TTATTCTCTATAGTTAAGAATCTGTTTCTTGGTATGCATCCTCCTCTCTTTCTATTTTTCTTTGCTCTTTTGTTTTGTTCCTTAAGTTCCACATTGCCATATGGTATTTGACATTCTCTGACTAATTTTGCGTTGCATAATACTCTCTAGCCCCATCCATGTCATTGCAAATTGAATGATTCATATATATATGTGTATATATATATATATATGTATATGTATATAATGTCTTTTTTATTCATTCATCAGTAAATTGACAATCGGAATTTTCCATAATGTGACTATTATAGATAATGATGCTATAAACATTGGGGTGCATGTGCCCATTTGAAGTAGTGTTCTATAATCTTTGGGTGAATACATACTAGTGCAATTACTGGATTATAGGGTAGTTCTACTTTTAACTTTTTGAGCAACTTCCATACAGTTTTCCAGAGTCATCGCACCAGTTTTTCTTCTCATCAACATTATAAGAAGTTTCCCTCTTATCCAGATCCTTGCAAAAATCTGTTGTTTCTTGTGTTGTTCAATTTAGCCATTCTGAATGGTGTAAGGTGGTATCTCATTGTAGTTTTGACTTGCATTTACCTGCCTATAGGCGATGTTGAGCATCTTTTCATACGTCTGTTGTCCATCTGTGTATCTTCTTTGGAAAACTGCCTATTCATGTATTCTGCCCAATTTTAACTAGATTATGTGTTTTGTGGGTGTTGAGTTTGATAAGTTCTTTTTTTAACGTTTTTATTTATTTCTGAGAGAGAGAGACAGAATGAGCAGGGGAGGGTCAGAGAGAGAAGGAGTCACAGGATCCGAAGACAGGCTCCAAGCTCTGAGCTAGCTGTCAGCACAGAGCCTGATGTGGGGCTCGAACCCACGAACCGCAATATCATGACCTGAAACCGAAGTCGGACGCTTAACCGACTGAGCCACTCAGGCACCCCTGATAAGTTCTTTATGTGTTTTGAATACTAGTCCTTTTTCAGATATATCATTTGCAAATATCCTCTCCTATTCTGTGGGTTGCCTTTAGTTTTTGTTGATTATTCCCTTTGCTGCGAAGAAGACTTTTATCATGATGAAATCCCAATAGATTATTTTTGCTTTTGTTTTCCTTACTTCAAGAGATATATCTAGAAAAAAGTTGCCATGACTGATGTAAAGAGATTATTGTCTCTGTTCATTCCTAGGATTTTAATGGATTCCTGTCTCACATTCTTCTCTTTAATCCATTTTGAATTTATTTTTTGTGTATGGTGTAAGAAAGTGGTCCAGTTTCATTCTTTTGCATGTTGCTGTGCAGTTCTCCAAATACCATTTGTTGAGGAGACTGTCATTTTCCCAATGGATATTCTTGGGAGTTTTCTTTGCAAATCCATTGACTACAGAGTTGTGGGTTCACTTCTATGATTCTTATTCTGCTTAACTGATCTATATATCTATTTTTCTGCCAGTACCATAGAGTTTTTATCATTCCAGCATGGTAATATATCTTGAAGTCCAGAATTGCATTGCCCCCAGCTTTGCTTTTCTGTTTCAAATTTCTTTGGCAATTTAGGATCTTTGTAATTCCATGCAAATTTGAGGAAGTTTGTTCTGCCTCTGTGAAAAATGCTGGGTTTATTTTGATAGGAACTGCATTAAATGTATATAATATTTGGTTTATTACAGATTTTTTAACATTTGTTCTTCTAATCCTTGAGTATGGATTTTTTTTTCATTTCTTTGTGTCATCTTCAATTTCTTTCATCGGTGTTTTATACTTTTCAGAGTGTAGGCCTTTCACCTCATTGGGTACGTTTATTTCTAGGCATCTTTTACTTTTTTGTGCCATTGTAAATGGGACCGATACCCTGATTCCCTTTATACTGCTATATTATTGATGTATAGAAATGCAAAAGATTTTGTACATTTATTTCACATACTATGACTTTAGTGAATTTGTTTCCCAGTTCTAGCAGTTTTGGGATGGAGTTCTTCATGTTTTCTATATAATGTATCATGTCATCTACAAGGAGTCAGTGTTTTCCTTCTTTGCTGATATTGGTGCTTCTTATTTATTTTTGTTGTATGATTTCTATGGGTCAGAATTCCAGTACCATGATAAAAAACAAGGGTAAGAGAGGACATGCCTGTCTTGTTCCTGACCATAGAGGAAAAGTTCTCAGTTTTCCACACTGTATATGACCTTTATGATGTTGAGTAATGTTCCTTCTGATTATACCCTATGAGGTTTTTTTTTATCATGAATGGATGTTTTACTTTGCCAAATTCTTTTTCTTCCAGTATTGAGTTCATATGGTTCTTATACTTTCTTTTATTAAAGTGGTATATCATGTTGATTGGTTTACAGATATTAAGCCATCCTTGCAGCCAAGTAATAAATCTCACATGATCATGGTGAATAATTCTTTTAATGTACTGTTGCATTTGATTTGCTAGAATTTTATTGGGAATTCTTGCATCCATGTTCGTCAGGGACACTGGCCTTTAGTTTTCATTTTTAGTGCAGTAGTTATCTGGTTTTGGTTTCAGGATAATGCTGGACTCATACAATGAATTTGGAAGTGTTCTTTCCTTTTCTATCACTTGGAATAGTTTAAAAAGAATCCCATGAACTCTTCTTTAGGTGTTTTATAGAATTCCTGTGAGGTCATCTGGCCCTGGTCTTTTGTTTGTTGGGAGTTTTATTTTTATTAGTGAGTAAAATTCTCTGTTGGTTATCATAATGTTCAAATTTTCTATTTCTTCCTATTTCAGTATTGGTATTGTATGTTTCTAGGAATTTATCCATTTCCTTTAGACTGTCCAACTTGTTGACATATATTTATAGTATTCTTATAACTGTTTATATTTCTACGGTCTTGATTGTTATTTCTCCTTTCTCATTTGTTATTTCATTTATTTGACTCTTTTTTTCTTAATAAATCTGGCTAGCAGTTTTCAATTTTATTAATTTTTTTCAAAGAATCCATTTCTGGATTCATTAATCTACTCTATTATTTTGTTTTCTGTAAAATTTATTTCTTTGGTATCTTAATTATTTCCTTTCTTCTACTGGCTTTCAGCTTCATTTGTTGTACTGTTTCTAGATTATTCAGGTATAAGGTTAGGTTGTTCATTTGAGCCTTTTATTCTTGAGGTAGGCATGTATTGGTATACACTTCCCTCTTAGGATAGCTTTTGCTGCATGCTAAAGCTTTTGGACCACTGTGTTCTCATTTCCACTTGTTTCCATGTATTTTTTACATCTTGATTGATTTCTGATTGACTCATTCATTATTTAGTAGCTTATTGTTTAACTTTCATATATTTTTGTTTTTTGCAGATTTTTTTTTCTTGTGGTTCACTTTTCGTTCCATATTTTTGTGGTCAGAAATGGTGCATAGTATTATTTCAATTTCTGCATTTGCATCTATTGAGCGTTATTTTGTGACCTAATATGTTTTCTTTCCTGGAGAATGTTCCATGTGCACTTGTAAAGAAGGTGTATTCTACTGCTTTAGGGTGGAACATTCTGAATGTTATGTGAAGTCCATCTGGGAAGTGTGTCATTCCAAGCAATTGTATCCTTGTTGATTTCCCGGTTACATGATCTGCCCATTGCTGTAAGTCAGCTGTTAAGTCTCCTACTATTAATGTATTATTATCAATGAGTTCTTTTTATATTTGCCATTATTTGTTTTATATATTTGAGTTCTGCTACGTTGGGGACATAAGTATTTACAATTGTTATATCTTCTTGTACTGTCCCCTTTATGATTATATACGGCAGCTATTTGTCTCCTTATACATTCTTTGTTTTAAAGTCTAGCTTGTTAAATATAAGTATTGCTACTCCAGCATTCTGATGTCATCCATTTTTGTGATAAATATTTCTCCATCTCCTCACTTTCAAGCTGTCAGTGTCTTTGGGACTAAAACGGGCCTCTTCTATACACTTTATAGATGGGTCTTGTTTTTAAATCCTTTCTGACACTCTATATCTCTTGACTGGAGCATTTCCCCCCATTTACATTCAGAATAATTATTGATGGGTATGTTTTTAGTAACCATGTATGAAAGTTTTTCATTGTTTCTGGGGATTTCTCTCTTCCTTTCGAGTCTCTTTCACTTTTGGTATTTCCTTTGCATTCAAAGAGTCCCCTTGAATATTTCTAGGATGGCTGCTTTAGTGGTTTCAAAGCCCTTTATATTTTGTTTTTCTTGGAAACTCTTTATCTTGCCTTCTATTCCAAATGATAGCTTTGGTGGATAGAGTATTCTTGACTGCAGTCTTTTCCCTTTCAGCATGTTGAAATTATCATGTTACTCTCTTCTGTCTAGCAAAATTTCTGTGGTGGAATCTCTAGTTAGCCTTATGGTTTTCCTTTCTAAGTTAAGATCTTCGTTTGTCTTGCTGCTTTTACATTTCTTTTTACTTTATCATTGTATTTTGCTAAGTTAACTACAATATGTATTGATGTTGGTCTGGGAGTTCTCTGTACCTCCTGGATTTGGATGTCCGGTTACCACCCCCCCACCCCCAGATTAAGGGTGTTTTCAACTATTATTTCTTGTAGTATATTTTCTGCCCCCTTTCTCTCTTCTTCTGCTGCTGCTCTGCTTCTGCTGCTGCTGCTGCTTCTTCTTCTTCTTCTTCTTCTTCTTCTTCTTCTTCTTCTTCTTCTTCTTCTTCTTCTTCTGGCATTCTTATAATATGAATACTCTTAATATTGATGAAGTTTCTGATTTCCCTAGTTCTATTCTCATGTTGGATAGTCTTTCTTGTGTTCAGGTTCATTATTATTATTTTGTCTTCTGTCACTAAGTCATTTCTCTGCTTCTTTCAGCCTGCACGTCACTGCATCAAGAATATTTTCAATGTTTATTGCATTCTTCATCTCTGATTGATTTTTCTTTAAATTTTATCACTGTGGTAAGGGTCTCACTGCTGTATTTTATTCTTCTATCAAGCCCTGTGAATATTCTTAGAATTTTTGCTTTTAAATTCTCCATCAAGATTGTTTTTATATGTTACACGTAGATCTCTGATGGCGGCCTAATATCTTGTTTCTGTTTAATTCCATTTTGAATAAATCCCTCTATCTTTGCATTTCTTGGAGAAATTTGGTGTCAGGAAGTTAGGCAGCCAGTGTTGGTGCTGTGTTGCTTCTGGAAGATGGCATTTTGTTTATGTTGTAGGGTGGGGTGGGGGAGGGAAATGGTGCAAGACAGCTCTCTTGCCCCTTGAGTGGTGTGTCTATAAACTCTGCTTCCCAGAAAATTCTCTGAGAGGAGGAAATTATCTCCCCACTGTATACCCCAGGTATTCTTCAGATTTCTATTTCCATGCTGTCTGCCCTGGAGTTATTTGCTTGCCTTCTTTCCAGAAGCAAGTTAGTGCACTTTAGGCTCTATCCCAGTCAACCACACTGACCTTTACATTCTAGGCTTTAAGCCCAGCTTGTTGCAAGAACTCACAAAATTAAACTCATCTTATTTTATTTTTTAATAATAGTTTATTGTCAAATTGGTTTCCACATAACACCCAGTGCTTCTCCCTACAAATGTCCCTAATTCCATGGCCCCCTTCTCCTCTCTTCCTCCCCCTTCAACCCTCAGTTCGTTTTCAGTATTCAATAGTCTCTCATGGTTTGTGTCCCTCTCTCCCCAACTCTCTTTCCCCCTTCCCCTCCCCATGGTCCTCCATTAGGTTTCTCCTGTTTTCCTCTTAGACCTATGAGTGCAAACATATGGTTTCTGTCATTCTCCACCTGACTTATTTCACTTAGCATGACACCCTCGAGATCCATCCACTTTGCTACAAATGGCCAGATTTCATTCTCATTGCCATGTAGTACTCCATTTTGTATATATACCACATCTTCTTGATCCATTCATTAGATGATGAACATTTAGGCTCTTTCCATGATTTGGCTATTGTAGAAAGTGCCGCTATGAACGTTGGGGTACATGTACTCCTATGCATCAGCATTTCTGCATCCCTTGGGTAAATCCCTAGCAGGGCTATTGCTGGGTCATAAGGGAGTTCTATGGATAGTTTTTTGAGGAGCCTCCACACTGTTTTCCAGAGCAGCTGCACCAGTTTACATTCCCACCAACAGTGTAGGAGGGTGCCCATCTCTCTACACCCTCGCCAGCATCTATAGTCTCTTGATTTGTTCATTTTAGCCACTCTGACTGGCGTGAGGTGGTATCTCAGTGTGGTTTTGATTTGTGTTTCCCTGATGATGAGTGATGCTGAGCATCGTTTCATATGCCTGTTGGCCATCTGGATGTTGTCTTTGGAGAAGTGTCTATTCAGATCTTCTGCCCATTTCTTCACTGGATTATTCGTTTTTTGAGTATGAAGTTTGGTTAGTTCTTTATAGATTTTGGATACTAGCCCTTTATCTGATATGTCATTTGCAACTATCTTTTCCCATTCTGTCGGTTGCCTATTCGGTTTTTTTAATTGTTTCTTTTGCCGTGCAGAAGCTTTTAATCTTGATGAGGTCCCAATTGTTCATTTTTGCTTTCATTTCCCTTGCCTTTGGGGATGTGTCGAGAAGGAAATTGCTGCGATTGAGGTCAAAGAGGCTGCTTCCTGCTTTCTTCTCTTGGGTTTTGATGATTTCCTGTCTCTCATTCAGGTCCGTTATCCATTTTTTGAGTTTGTTTTTGTGAATGGTGCAAGAAAGTGGTCTAATTTCATTCTTCTACATGTTGCTGTCCAGCTCTCCCAACACCACCTGTCTTTTGTCCATTGAATACTCTTTCCTGTTTTGTCGAAGATTAATTGGCCATACACTTGTGGGCCCCGTAAACTCATCTTATTTTCTAAGCCAATGGCTTTGGGGACATGTTCTCTTTGTGTGTTACCCTGTATCCTCCTCTCTCACTCTTTTCTATAATCATGGCCATGTTTCTCTGTAGGAGCCACAATCTATTCCTCCCATAAACCATGTTTCCTTAATTCCTACCTTTTTTGATTTTGCCTCTTCTCTCCCTTTAGTCATGGAATTCATTTTTCAGTCTTCAGGTCAATTTCTGAACTATATAGGATGATTTCATAGTTATCTAGTTGTGTTTGTGTGAGAAGGTAAGACTAGGGTCTTCCTACTCTGCCACCATCCTTCCCAACCTCTCATTTTTGTTACTATTATTTTTTGCTGTTTAATTGGTCATTCATTTATCTTATCTTCTAGAGCACTGATTCATTCTTCTTCCTGTAATCTGTTGTTTTTTCCCTGTATGATAATTTTTATTTGAGATGTTGAATTTTTAATCTCTGCCTTTTTCTTTTGTATTTTATGTCTTTTTATTGAAGTTTCTTTTCACTGAGTCCAACACTTTTCCCAAGTTCAATGAATATCTTTAAGAGCATTACTTTTAATACTTTTTCAAGGCGTGTTGCTTATCATTGTTCCCTTTAGCTCTTTTGATGATATTTTTTCCCTTATTCTTTCATTTGGGACATATTTTCTCTGTTTTATTTTGTCTAACTGTTTTTTTCTATGTACCTGGGAGGCAGTTATAGCTGCTGAGTTTGCAAGTAGTGGCTTTGTGTAGAAAAAGTTCTTTGACACCATGTAGTGTAATCTTCACCCTGGTCTCCAGAAAAAAATACACTCTTGGAGGGTCTTTTAAATTCCACATGTAAGTGAGGTCGCATGCATTCTAATGTTGTGGATGAGCTATTACCTTCAACCCCGCTGGCTGCAAAGACCTGCTTTGCCTATTCTGGGTGCACTAGGAATGTTTTGGTCTCTGCATTGTTGTGATGTCTGAGCATGCGGAAGGATCAATGGACAGTGCCAGAAGTCAGACTAGATGTCTGGAATTCATCTGTCTTCTCCTGTTGCTAGTGTATGAAATGACAGGTGTTGCTCCCTGCATAGATAATTTAGGAGCTGGACTGCTAGAAGTGTGGCTGACTGCTGTGTGAGCTATTTCCCCTTCTCTCCAGAGTAGGAGTCACTTTGATGTGGTGCCAGTCTCTGAAGAGGCTGCTTGGATATTGAGATGTGACAGAGACAGCACTGGATTTATGTCTGCTGAGGTAGGTAGGTTGGATGGAACCAGTTTTCAGGGGGGTGGGTGGACAAGGCACGTAGTGCTAACAAGGTAAACGGAGAGTGTTAGTGTTGGTTCCAGCAAGTTTTCAGCTATCTAGGCTGGGGAGGGGGGAAGAGTAATGGTGCTTGTCAGCACTTTTCTCACTGTAAAAATCTGAAAATTCCTGCCTCCCCAGCACATGTTCTAAGATTAGTCACTAAACCTCCTCCACCTATACCTCAGGTACTCTTCAAACTACCGTGTATGTCCTGTGTCTGAGGCTGAGTTATTGTGCTGGCATTTTAAGTGTTTGGACTCAGTTTCTTAGTCCCCTCTTAGTCTCCAAGTTAACCCTGCTGATTTTTAAAGTACCCACACTTAAGCACCACTATTTTATTATCCCAAGGGTCAATTGTATGTATGTTTGTTTGTTTTATATTTGAACATATTTGACACACAATGTTACATTAGTTTTGGAAGTACAACATATTGATTCAACATCTGTATATGTTATGTTCAGCACAAGTATAGTTATCATCAGTCATCATACAACACTATTACAATATCATTGACTATATCCCATATGTTGTACCTTTCTATTCCTTTGTTTATGGCTGCGTAATAATAGTAAGATATTATCCTTATTTATGGTGATGTAATACTACACTTTATCCATCTATCTAGTGATGGATATTTGGGTGTTTCTATCATTTGGCATTGGTTAATAATGCTTCAAAACATAGGGATCTTATAACTTTTAGAATTACTGTTTTCATTTTCTTTGGGTAAACACCCAGTTGAAATTATCGCATCATATGGTATTTCTATTTTAAACTTTTAGAGAAAAAGATATTTTTTTAATAATAAGCCCCACTGATTTTGCAATCTCTGGAAGTTAACCCCATAACTTTTCAATGCCAGATACTTTGGGGTCTTTTCTTCCCAATGAGGATCTCCAGTCCTGGGAGCATACGGTCTGATCCTCTCATTTCTTGTGGTAACCCTCCTATTTTTGGTTAGCTTTGTGAGAGATTTGGTTTCTAAACACTTCTCCACCCCTTCTATCTTCTTCTTTTTTTTTTTTTTGGCCTCCTGTCTATGATTAAATGTCAAGGATCTGTTCTGTCAATCTTCAGGTAACTTACATAGTCGCTTAGATATAAATGTCATCTTTGTGTGTTCATGGGAATAAATAAGTTCATAAGTTCAGGTACCTCCTACTGTGCTATTTTGAGGCCTTCTTGCTCCTTTATGTCTTTTCAATTTTTTTCATCAATGTATTATAGTATATCAAGGAATTAGTTCATTTCATTCACGTTACCAAATTTGTGGGCAGATAGTTTATAGTATTTCCACTAACTGTTCTAATGTGCATGAGATCTGTATCCCATAATAGGAATTTCAGTATTTTTTGCTGATTTTCTTATACTTAGTCCATATAGAAGTTTATTAATTTATTGATTTTTCTGAAAGACCGAGTATTAAGTTTTGACACTTTTCTCTATTGATTTCTTGATTTAGTTTCATTGAATTTTACTCCAATTTTATTATTTTTCTGTTGATTAAAAAAACTGTTCTTTTCCTTTATTTCTTAAAAGAAAAGCTTAGATGATTAATTTTAGATATTACTTTTCTTATATGTAAATTAAATGCTCTAATTTCCTCTATAAGTGATTTTTCACTATATTTTACTAATTCTGATCTGTTATATTAACATTTACTTTTTTTTTTGGTAAAGACCATGGCAAATTTAATGTCATTCTTTTTTTTTTTTAATTTACATCCAAGTTATTTAGCATATAGTGCAACAATGATTTCAGGAGTAGATTCTTTAAATGCTCCTTACCCATTTAGCCCATCCCCCCTTCCACAACCCATCCAGTAACTCTGTTTGTTCTCCATATATAATAGTCTCTTATGTTTTGTCCCACTCCTGTTTTTATATTATTGTTGCTTTCCTTCCCTTATGTTCATCTGCTTTGTATCTTAAAGTCCTCATATGAGTGAAGTCATATGATATTTGTTTTTCTCGGATGACTAATTTTACATAGCATAATGCCCTCTAATTCCACCCACGTAGTTGCAAATGGCAAGATTTATTCTTTTTATTGCGAAATAATACTCCATTGTGTATATATAACTTAACTTCTTTATCCATTCATCTATTGATGGAAATTTGGGCTTTTTCCATACTTTGGACATTGCTGATAGTGCTGCTATAAACATTGGGGTTCATGTGCCCCTTCGAAACAGCATACCTGTATCACTTGGATACATACCTAGTAGTACAATTGCCAAGTTGTAGGGATGTCCTATTTTTAATTTTATGAGGAACTTCCATACCGTTTTCCAGAGTGGCTGCACCAATTTACATCCCCGCCAGCAGTGCAAAAGAGATCCTCTTTCTCTGCATCCTCGCCAACATCTGTTGTTGGCCTGAGTTGTTAATGTTAGCCATTCTGATGGGTGTGAGGTGGTATCTCATTGTGGTTTTGATTTGTATTTCCCTGATGATGAGTGATGCCGAGCATCATCTAATATGTCTGTTGGTCAGCTGGATGTTTCTTTGGAGAAGTGTCTGTTGCTATATTTTGGCCATTGCTTCACTGGATTATTTGTTTTTTGGGTGTTGAGTTTGATAAGTTAATTATAGATTTTGGACACTAACCCTTTATCTGATATGTCCCTTGCAAATATCTTCTCCCATCCCATCAGCTGCCTTTTAGTTTTCGTGATTGTTGCTTTCACTATGCAGAAGCTTTATTTTGATGATGTCCCAATAGTCCATTTTTGCCTTGGTTTCCCTTGCATCTGGAGACGTGTTGAGTAAGAAGTTGCTGGGTCGAATATAAAAGAGGTTTTTACCTGCTTTCTCCTCAAGGATTTTGATGGTTTCCTGTCTTACACTTAGGTCTTTCATCCATTTTGAGTTTATTTTTGTGTATGGTGTAAGCAAATGGTCCAGGCTCATTTTTCTGCATGTCTCTGTCCAGTTTTCCCAGCACCCCTTGCTGAAGAGACTGTCTTTATTCCACTGGATATTCTTTCCTGCTTTGTCGAAGATTAGTTGGCCATACATTTGTGGTGAATTTCTGGGTTTTCTATTCTGTTCCTTTAATTTGAGTGCCTGTTTTTGTGTCAGTACCATGCTTTCTTGATGATTACAGCTTTGTAATACAGCTTGTGATGCCTCCTGGTTTGGTTTTCTTTCTCAAGGTTGCTTTGGCTATTCGCGGTCTTTTCTGGTTCCATACAAACTTTAAGATTGTTTGTTAGTTCTGTGAAGAATGCTGGTGTCATTTTGACAGGGATTAAATTGAATATGTAGGTTGCTTTGGGTAGTATCGACATTTTATCAATATTTGTTTTACCTATCCAGGAGCATGGATTATGTTTCCTTTTTGTGTGTGTCTTCTTCAATTTCTTTCATAAGCTTTCTATACTTTTCAATGTATAGATTTTTCACTTCTTTGGGGGATTTATTCTTTGCTATTTTATGGTTCTTAGTGCAATTATATATGGGATCAATTCTTTGATTTCTCTCTCTGTTTCTTCATTTTTGGTGTATAGGAATGCAACCGATTTCTATGCATTCATTTAATATCCTGACACTTTGTTGAATTCATGGGTCAATTCTATCAGTTTTTTTTGTGGAATCATTTGGGTTTTCCATATAGAGTGTCATGTCCTCTATGAAGAGTGAAAGTTTGACCTCCTTCTGGCTCATTTGGATGCCTTTTATTTCTCTGTGTTGTCTGATTGCTGAGGCTAAGACTTCCAAGACTATGTTGAATAACAGTGGTGAGAGTTGACATTCCTGTCTTTTTCCTGACCTTAGGGAGAGAGCTCTCAGTTTTTCCCCATTGAGGATGAAATTAGTGTTGGGGCTTTTATATATGGCTTTTTAAATCTCAAGGTATGATCCTTCTATCCATACTTTCTTAAGGGTTTTTATCAAGAATGTATGCTGTAATTTTGTCAAATGCTTTCTCTCCATCTATTGAGAGGACCATGTGGTTCTTGGCCTTTCTTTTATTGATGTGATGAATCACATTGTTTGCTTTGTGGATATTGAACCACCCCTAAATCCCAGGTATAAATCTTGGTCGTGGCGAATATTTTTTTTCTAATGTACTGTTGGATCCATTTGGCTAATATCTTGTTGAGGATTTTTTCATCCAGGTTCATCAGGGTGATTGGTTTATAGTTCTCCTTGTTGGTGGAGTCTTTGTCTGATTTTGGAATCAAGGTAATGTTGGCTTCATAGAAAGAGTTTGGAAGTTTTCCTTCCATTTCTATTTTTTGGAGCAGCTTCAAGAAAATATGTGTTCACTCTTTAAATGTTTGGTAAAATTCCCCTGGAAAGCCATATGGCCCTGGACTCTTGTTTTCTGGGAATGTTTTGATTACTAATACAATTTATTTACTGGCTATGGGTCTGTTCAAACTTTCTATTTCTTTCTGCTTCACTTTTGGTAGTTCATGTGCTTCTAGAAATTTGTTCATTTCTTCCAGATTGCCCATTTAATTGGCATATAAGTGCTCATAGTATTCTCTTATTGTTTTTATTTCAGCAGTGTTGTTTGGGATCGCTCCTCTTTCATTCTTGACTTTATTTATTTGTGTCCTTTCCTTTTTCTTTTTGACCAAACTGGATAGGTGTTTATCATTTTGTTAATTCTTTCAAAGAACCAGCTTCTGGTTACATTGATCTGTTCTACATTTTTTTTCAATAGCACTGATTTCTGCTCAAATTTTTATTATTTCCTGTATTCTGCTGGGTTTTTTAAAATGTTTTTTTTAAATTTATTTTTGAGAGACAGAGAGAGATAGCATGAGCAGGGGAGGGTCAGAGAGAGAGAGAGAGAGAGAGAGAGAGAGAGAGAGAGAGAATCTGAAGCAGGCTCCAGGCTCTGAGCTAGCTGTCAGCACAGAGCCCAATGTGGGGCTGGAACCCACGAACTATGAGATCATGACCTGAGCTGAAGCTGGACGCTTAACCAACTGAGCCACCCAGGTGCCACTGAGGTTTTAATTAGCTCTTCTTTTTCCATCTTTTTGCGATGTAAGTTTAGGTTATGCATCTGGGACCTTCTTTCTTTAGGAAAGCCTGAATTTCCAAATAATTCCCTCTTATAACTGTCTTTTCTGGGTTCCAGAGGTTTGGGCTGTGGTGTTACCATTTTCATTGGTTTCTGTGTACATTTTAATTTCCTCCTCCATGATTAGCCCATTCACTCTTTGGTGGGATGTTCTTTAGTCTCCAAGTATTTGTTATTTTTCCAAATTTTTCTTGTGGATGATTTCGAGTTTCATAGCACTGTGATTGGAAAATATGTATGATTTGATCTAGAACTTAGTGTACTTGTTGAGGGCTGATTTGTTTCCCAATATGTGGTCTATTCTGGAGAACTTTCCATGTGCACTGGAGAAAATGTATACTCCTCTGCTTTAGGATGAAATGTTCTGAATATATGTGTTAAATCTATCTGGTCCAGTGTGTCATTCAAAGCCATTGTTTCCTTGTTGAATTTCTGTTTGGTTGATTCATTTGGTGTAAGTAGGGTTTTGAAGTGCCCTACTATTTTGGTGTTATCTTTATGTTTGTCATTAATTCTTTTATATATTTAGGTCTTCGCACATGTGGAGCATAAATGTTTACAATTGTTAGGTCTTCTTGATGTCTACACCCTTCATTAAAATATAATGCCCTTCTTCATCTCTTATTACAGTTTTTATTTCAAAGTCTAGATTGTCTTAAATAAGTACGGCTACTCCAGCTTTCTTTTGGGGACCATCATTATTATAGATGGTTCTCCATCCCCTTACTTACTGAAGGTGTGTTTAGGTCTAAAGTGGGTCTCTTGTCAACAGCAGATTGATGGATCTTCTTTTCTTATCCATTCTGTTACCCTATCTTTTTTTTTTTTGGTACTTTATTTTATTTACTTTTTATAATAGTTTATTTTCAAATTGGTTTCTATATAACACCCAGTGCTTCTCCCTACAAGTGCCCCCCACCATGACCATCACCCCTTCCCTCCATCCCCCTCCCCCTTCAGTTCATGGTTCCTTTTGAGTATTCAATAGTCTCTCATGATTTGTGTTCCTCACTCTGCCCTATGTCTTTTGATTGGAGTATTTTGTCCATCAACATTTAGAGTGAGTACGGAAAGATATGTGTTTATTGCGATTATGTTGCCTGTAGAGTTGGGATTTCTGGGTACATTCTGTGATTCTTTCTAGTCTTTGTTGCTTTTTTTTTTTTTTTTTTTTTTTTTTTTTCCTCTCCTCAGTGAGTCCCCCTTAAAACTTCTTCAGGGCTGGTTTAGTGGTCACAAGCTCCTTTAAGTTTTGTTTGTCTGGGAAACTTTTAATCTTGCCTTCTATTTTGAATGACAGCCTTCTTGGTTAAATTCTGGT
>PJEM01006199.1:20000-115686 GCA_004023845.1 Helogale parvula
TTTTTTTTTTTTTTTTTTTTTTTTTTTTTTTTTTTTTTTTTTTTTTTTTTTACTTTGCTGCTTTCATGATACTTTCCTTTCCTGAGTATTTTGTCAACCTGAGTATGATATGTCTTATTCATGGTCAGCTTTTGTTGAATCTTGTGGGAGTCCTGTGTGCTTCCTGGATTTGATTCCTGTGTCTTTCCCCAGGACATGTACATTTTGCACTATGATTTGCTCACATAACCCTTCTATTTGTTTTTCTCTCTCTTCATCTTCTGGGACCCCTATGACTCTGATTTTTTTCCTTTTTAATGAGTCACAGATTTCTCTAATTCTCAACTTGTCCTCTTTTGCTGTAGTCTTCTTTTTTTCTGTCTCATTATTCTTCATAAATTTGTCCTCTATGTTGTTCTTTTGCTGTTCTGCCTCATGCATCCTTGGTGCTGTGTCATCCATTCAAGATTGCAGCTCAGTTATAGCATTTTTTCCATCCCGATTAGCTTTTACTTCTTTTATCCCTCCATAGTGAGGGATTCTAATCTATTTTTTACCCATAGCAAGTATTTTTATTATCGTGATTCTATATTCTTTTTCAGACATCTTACTTGTATCTGAGTTGATTAAATTTCTTGCTGTCATTTCTTCCTGTTCTTTATTTTTGGGTGAATTCCTTCATTTCATCATTTAAAAAAATGAAATAATAATGTAAAAAATCAAAATTAAAATATTAAAAAACACACAGACCATCAAATAAATGATCCTAGGTCCTAGGTCTTTTTGGTATGGTTATTGAAAGGAGCTTGATTTATTAGTGAAAAAAGAGAAAAAAAGAAAAACAAAAATAAAACGTTTGAAAATTTGAGAAAATGAACACAATAAAATGTAATAAATTTAAACTATGGCAGTAAAATAGAATTTAAAATTTTACGAAAAATGAAAAGGCTTGTAGAAAAAATAAAGAAACATATTTTAATAAAAACTGATAAAAGTATATTTTTCTCTTTTGGTATTCTAGTAAAAGAAAAGAAATGAATAAAGTTTTAAGAAGTTACCTTGGCTCTAGATTTCAAACTTAAAAAGAATTTTCAAGCATTCATTTTTGGAGTTGACCTCATACTTCATTATACATTTATTTATATTCATGTCTTTAGGTGTGTCTAATATAACTGTAAAAATTGTCATTTTTATTAATACTAACATCTTAGATTTTTGAGGCAAGTAAAGTGTATGCCAATTTTAGTTCTCTAGCAAAAATGAAGCTCAGTTTTCAAGCCACTTATATCAGTATCTTCCTGTGGCTCAGGTTTATCTCTGAAATAATTCCTGACTCCACTTTTTTCTGTATATCTGGTGGAGATTTTGTGTGGCTCCTTAGTAATTGTATAACACTCATAATATTATCCTTGTATTGCCCACAGTGTATTAAAATTATCAGCTTAATTGGTTTTGCCTTTTTCATATGACCACATACTCATTGAGGGCTCAAACTGTGTCTAATTTTTTCTCTATATACCTGGATCCCAGGCAGTGTCTATCACATAAACTGATGCTCAAAAAGATATTTGTAAAACTGAAATGAAGTTTGTTCTAATTAACTTGAAGTCAGGAACCTAGAAGGAAAAAGAGATTCAGAAATTTTAGGATCATAATATTTACTTTAAATGCATACATGTGGAGGCCCAAATTCAGGAAATATGTATTCTTTTTTGATATCTTTTAGTGGAAAACCAGACTGCTCTGGAAGAGACCACAACATTCCAGCCCACCTGGAGTCCTTATCATCCTCTAGCCTTAGAATCAACCATTCACTGGTGAATTAAAAGAAAATACCTGACTAGAGAAATCTGTGAAGTAAAAAGTTCACCTTTGCCCTCTCTGCAATTCCAATATGACTAGTTATTTCAATATGCCTCCTTTGAGAGAAGAACGGTGTCTGATAATATCTTAATACATTATCTCTATTGATATAAGTATACTTTTGAAATATTGCTTCAGAGGAATTACTCAAAAATTATTTCATTGAAATTTCTGGGAATGTGGTACTAGTATAAATATTTCAGGCTCAGGAAATTTTCCAATATCTTTTAAACCAAGGCACAAAATAAAGTCATTATTTTTTCTACTCATAAACTACTTTATTTAATGTGTAATATTCTGGATGCTGATATATAAGCATCAAAGCATGATAACAAGTTAGTATTTGTTGAGTACTTACTGTGTTCTAGACATTGGACTAAGCTATTTTGTATACCTCATCTCTCCTAAACTGCATTACATTTTAAGGAAGTAAGTATTGTTATTCTAGTTGTATAGATGGGGAAATGAAGACTCAAAGGGATTGAATAACTTGCCAAGTTCAAACAGATAGTAAATGATAGAACCTTAAGAGTTTCTAATTTCTAAGTAAGTATTTTATCCATTATTTATTCAGTTTTCCACTCTATTAACTGGAGAGTAGACAAATTATATGAATTATTTTTGTAAGCAATCCATGATGAAAACATGATTCAGGAACATTGATTTCTCAAGATTTTTTTTGAATGTACATAGAAGGTCCACTGCTCAACAAAGTAAAATTAGATGTAATTAAATCATCAATACTGACAGATTGAAAATCTGTCTCTTAAGATTTTCTTCATTCTGTGTTTGCATCTTATTTTTCCTTTTCTTCCCTTATGTTCATCTATTTTTTTCTACATATGAGTGAAATCATATGCTATTTGTATTTCTCTGACTGACCTTTCACTTAACATATACACTCTAGTTCCATTCACATTGTTGCAAACAGCAAGATTTTAGTCTTTTTTATTATTTTTTATTTTTAATAGTTTATTGTCAAATTGGTTTCCATATAACACCCTGTGTTCTTCCCCACAAGTGCACTCCTCCATTACCACCTGTCCCCTTCCCTTCTCCCCCTCCCCCTTCAGCCCTTGGTTCCTTTTCAGTATTCAATAGTTTCTCATGATTTGTGTCCCTCTCTCTCCCCAACTCTCTTTCCCTCTTCCCCTCCCTATGGTCCTCTGTTAGGTTTCTCCTGTTAGACCTATGAGTGCAAACATATGGTATTTGTCCTTCTTTGCCTGACTTTTGATCACCAAGTAATAGTTTATTGTATATATATACCACATCTTTATCCATTTGTCAGTAGATGGACATTTGAGCTCTCCGTAATTTGGTTATTCTTGACAGTACTTGTATAAACCTTGGGGCACATGTGGCCTTTTGAATCAACATTTTTTTATCCTTTAGATAAATACTTAGTAATACAATTATTGGGTCATAAGTTATTTCAATTTTTAATTTTTTTAAGAACCTCCACACTGTTCTCCAGAATGGATGTACTGTTGTGCCCAAGTTTGTAAAATCGCCCCAAAACGCCCCAATACAAGCACCAGAGACTGCTAGGGAGACCGAGTCATGCCTGCAAAGCAAAAGGCCTTTATTACAAGCTTAAGCTCGGGCTCACAGTCTCCAGCCGACCCACTGGCCATGTGGAGCGAGCCCCAAACAAAGGCACGGCAGGGCCCTTTATGCCTTTGGGAGAGGGAGTTACAGAAAATGATGACAGGTGTACAGTGATCCAATCCCTGCCCCCCCATCAATACAGGCAGTTGTAGGAGCCAATCACAATAGTTGGAGTATTGACCAATCAGAGTGGTCCCAGGACACCCCACGTGGGGCGCGACTAGGCCCACCTCTAGAACGGTCAAAGGTATCGGCCAGCCTCTCCCGATTGGGCGCCGCATGAGTTGTCCCTCCTTAAGGTGCGCCCTTTCAGGAGAAGCAGATGCCTTCCCCTTTAAGTACAAGGGAAGGCTGGATCAGACCTGCAGCCGGCGGGGGACCGCCCCCCCCCTGCCCCCCCGCCGCGCAGGCTGCTGCCGGGTGCATTTCAAATTCAAGAGGCACAAAGAACCACCTTAAGATGTAATTTGAATCGGCCTTCAGCACGACATATCATAATGAAACTGGCAAAATATAAAGATAAAGAGAGAATTCTGAAAGCAGCTGGGGAGAAAAGGGCCCTCACATACAAAGGGAAACCTATCAGAGTGGTTACAGACCTATCTAATGAAACTCGGCAGGCCAGGAAGGAATGGCAGGAAATCTTCAATGTGATGAGCAGAAAAAATATGCAGCCAAGAATCCTCTACCCAGCAAGCCTGTCTTTCAAAATAGAAGAAGAGATAAAGGTTTTCCCAAATAAACAAAAATTGAGAGAATTCATGACCACCAAGCCAGCCCTACAGGAAATCCTAAGAGGGACTCTATGAGGGAAAGATCGCAAAGAATACAAGGTGCCAAAGACACCACTACAAACATGAATTCTAGGGAGAACACAATGACTCTAAACCCACATTTTTTGATAATAACATTGAATGTAAATGGACTGAATGCACCAACCAAACGACACTGGGTAGCAGAATGGATAAAAAAACAAAACCCATCTATTTGCTGTCTACAGGAGACGCATTTTCTACCGGAAGACACCTTCAGGTTGAAAGTAAAGGGATGGAGAAATATCAGGAGACTGGAAGCCAAAAGAAAGCTGGAGTAGCCATATTAATATCAGACAAGCTGGACTTTAAAGTAAAGGCAGTAACAAGTGATGAAGAAGGACATTATATAATAATTACAGGGTCTCTCCATCAGGAAGAGCTAACAATTATAAATATCTATGCGCCTAATTCAGGAGCAACCAAAATACATAAAGCAGTTAATCACAGAAAGAAAGAATCTTATTGACAAAAATGTGCTAATTACAGGGGACTTTAATACTCCACTGACAGCAATGGATAGATCAACCAGACAGAAAATCACTAAGGAAACAATGGACCTGAACGACATATTGGAACAGATGGAACTGATAGATATATTTAGAACTCTGCATCCTAACGATAGGAAATTCATCTTCTTTTCGAATGCACATGGCACATTCTCCAAGATAGACCACATACTGGGATATAAAGCAGCCCTCCATAAGTATCAACAAATAGAGATCATACCATGCACACTTTCAGATCACAATGCTATGAAACTTGAAATTAACCACAGGAAAAAGTCTGGAAAACCTCCAAAAATATGGAGGTTAAAAGCCACCCTACAAAAGAATGATTGCGTAAATCAGGCAATTAGAGAAGAAATTAAAAAATATATGGAAACCAACGAAGACGAAAATACAACAATCCAAAATCTCTGGGACACAGCCAAAGCAGTCCTAAGAGGAAAGTATATTGCAATCCAGGCCAATCTCAACAAACTAGAAAGAGCGCAAATTCAAAATCTAACAGAGAACCTACTGGAACTAAAAAGGAAGCAGCAAGAGCACCCCAAACCCAGCAGAAGAAAAGAAATAATAAAGATCAAGGCAGAAATAAACAATACAGATTCCAAAAGAACAGTCAAGCAGATTAATGAAACCAGGAGTTGGTTTTTTGAAAAAAAAACAAAATCAATAAACCTCCAGCCAGGCTCCTCAGAAAAAAAAGAGAGAGCACTCAGATAGACAAAATCATGAACGAAGAAGGATCTATTACAACCAACCCCTTAGAAATACAAGCAATCATCAGAGATTACTATGAAAAACTATATGCCAACAAACGTAACAACAGAGAAGAAATGGAAAAATTCCTAAATACACATGCACTACCGAAATTCAAACAGGAAGAGATAGAAAGCATGAATAGACCAATAACCAGTGAAGAAATTGAATCTGTTATCAAAAATTTCCCAACGAATAAGAGCCCAGGGCCAGATGGCTTCCCAGGGGAATTCTACCAGACATTTAAAGCAGAGCTATTACCCATTCTTCTCCAACTATTCCAAAAAATAGAAATAGAAGGGAAGCTTCCAAACTCATTCTATGAAGCCAGCATCACCTTGATACCCAAACCAGACAGAGACCCAGCCAAAAAAGAGAACTACAGACCAATATCCTTAATAAATATAGATGCAAACATACTCAACAAGATACTAGCAAATCGAATTCAACAGCATATAAAAAGAATTATCCATCATGATCACGTGGGATTCATTCCTGGGTTAGAGGGCTGTTCAATATTCGCAAATCCATCAATGTGATCCATCACATTAACAAAAGAAAGGATAAAAACCATATGATCCTGTCGATAGATGCAGAAAAAGCATTTGACAAAATACAGCACCCTTTCTTAATAAAAACCTTTGAGAAAGTCGGAATAGAAGGAACTTACCTTAACATTTTAAGAAGAGTTTATAAAAACCCACAACTAATATCATCCTCAATGGGGAAAAACTGAGAGCTTTCCCCCTGAGATCAGGAACACGACAGGGGTGTCCACTCTCACCACTGCTGTTTAACATAGTGCTGGAAGTCCTAGCATCAGCAATCAGACAACAAAAAGAAATAAAAGGCATCATAATTGGCAAGGAAGAAGTCAAACTTTCACTTTTTGCAGATGACATGATACTCTACATGAAAAACCCAACCGACTGCACCAGAAGCCTTCTAGAACTGATCAATGAATTCAGTAAAATCGCAGGGTATAAAATCAATGTACAGAAATCAGTTGCATTCCTATACACCAAAAATGAAGCAGCCGAAAGAGAAATTAAGAAACTGATCCCATTCACAATTGCACGAAAAACCATAAAATACCTAGGAGTAAACCTAACCAAGGATGTAAAAGACCTATATGATGAAAACTATAGAAAACCTATGAAAGAGATTGAAGAAGACACCAAGAAATGGAAACACATTCCGTGTGCATGGATAGGAAGAATAAACATTGTGAAAATGCCATTACTACCCAAAGCAATCTACACATTCAATGCAATCCCCATCAAAATTGCACCAATATTCTTCTCAAAACTAGAACAAACTATCCTCAAATTCGTACGGAACCACAAAAGACCCCGAATAGCCAAAATTATATTGAAGAAGAACACCAAAACGGGAGGCATCACAATCTCAGACTTTAGCCTCTACTACAAAGCTGTCATCATCAAGACAGTATGGTATTGGCACAAAAACAGACACATAGACCAATGGAATTGAATAGAGAACCCAGAACTGGGCCCACAAATGTACGGTCAATTAATTTTTGACAAAGCAGGAAAGAGCATCCGATGGAAAAAAGACTGCCTCTTTAGCAGGTGGTGCTGGGAGAAATGGACAGCAACATGTAGAAGAATGAAACTAGAC
The DNA here is from genome assembly GCA_004023845.1 of Helogale parvula. Classification (NCBI taxonomy): domain Eukaryota; kingdom Metazoa; phylum Chordata; class Mammalia; order Carnivora; family Herpestidae; genus Helogale; species Helogale parvula. Next base: position 27,172 of record PJEM01006199.1, read on the forward strand.
CACTCTCTTACACCATACACAAAAATAAACTCAAAATGGCTGAAAGACTTGAATGTGAGACAGGAAACCATCAAAACCCTCGAGGAGAAAGTAGGAAAAAACCTCCTAGACCTCCACCGCAGCAATCTCCTACTTGACACATCCTCAAAGGCAAGGGAAATGAAAGCAAAACTGAACTCTTGGGACTTCATCAAGATAAAAAGCTTCTACACTGCAAAGGAATCAATCAAGAAAACTAATAGGCAACCAACAGAATGGGAAAAAATAGTTGCAAACGACATATCAGATAAAGGGCGAATATCGAAAATGTACAAGGAACTCACCAAACTTCACACTCACAAAACAAATAATCCAGTGAAGAAATGGGCAGAAGACATGAACAGACACTTCTCCAAAGAGGACATCCAGATGGCCTACAGACACATAAAATGATGCTCAACATCACTCATCATCAGAGAAATGCAAATCAAAACCACACTGAGATACTACCTCACGCCATTCAGAGTGGCTAAAATGAACAAAGCAAGAGACTATAGATGTTGGCGAGGGTGTGGAGAGATGGGCACCCTCCTACACTGTTGGTGGCAATGTAAACTGGTGCAGCCGCTCTGGAAAACAGTGTGGAGGTTCCTCAAGAACTATCGATAGAACTCCCTTATGACCCAGCAATAGCATTGCTGGGGATTTACCCAAGAGAGACAGAACTGCTGATGCATAGGAGCCCATGTACTCCAATGTTCATAGCAGCAATGTCAACAATAGCCAAAACATGGAAAGAGCCTAAATGCCCATCACCTGACGAATGGATCAAGAAGATGTGGTATATATACACGATGAGGTACTACATGGCAATGAGAGGGAATGACATATGGCCATTGGTAGGAAAGTGGATGGACCTTGAGGGTGTCATGCTGAGCGAAGTAAGCCAGACAGAGAAGGACAGGAACCATATGTTTGCACTCATAGGTCTAACAGAAAAACAGGAGAGACCTAATGGAGAACCAGGGGGAGCAGAGGAGGGAGAGAGAGTTGGGGAGAGAGAGGGATGCAAAACTTGAGAGACTATTGAATGCTGAAAATGAACTGAGAGTTGAAGGGGAAGGAGGAGGGGGGAAAAGAGGTGGTGGTGATGGTGGAGGGCACTTATGGGGAAGAGCACTGGGTGTTGTATGGAAAACAATTTGACAATAACATATTATGGAAAAAAGAAATAAAACATTAAAATAAAAAAAAGAAAAAATTAAAATAAAATAATTCACCTTTTAAGCAAATGGAAGAGACTCAGTATAAACACCATATACACCTCCGTAAACACAGAGTACCCTTGACACTTTAACCTCCCCACCCAAAAAGTTAGTTTTGATTTGTTCCTCAAAACAAAGCTTTATCATAAAATTTAATTCACCTTTTCCTTGTCTTTTCATGGCTCTATAATTGGATATTCTGAGCACACAGTTCAGTTACCCTTCTACTAGTAACTCCAATGTCTGAGCAACTGAACTTTGCAAATATGTGTAGCATTCACTGTATAACTTTAGGTATAAAAACCCCCTCTCCTCACACTGGACAACCACATGTGTAGAGGGAAATATAAACTGTGTATGCATGTGTGTGCATGTGAGTGTGTGTGTGTGTGTGTGTGTGTGTGTGTGTGTGTGTGTGTTGAGAGAAAAGTTGCTGAGAGATTCAGGGAATGAATAAGTAATGTTTTATCTTTCCTCACTATTACAATTCATTTCCCTCATTTTCTCAAATTTTATGCCAACTCTTATTTCCTATAACCCTACAAAGTCATCTCTACCTCTAACTCCCTATACAGAACATTACTCTGCACAAAAATAAATTACCAAATGTTGCTTTAAAACCTTCTTAGACCATAGTTTCCATAAAGTCACAAATTTTATTTCTTTTACTTACTACCAAGTACATAGTATTTAGCAAAATTCATGGTGCATACTAAGTATCATTTATTAGGTAAATTAAGTCCTTCCATTCCTCTTATACTTGCTATTTGGTAATTATTATTGATGTCAGGGGAGGAGCCATAATGGCAGAGCAGCATGGAAAATCTCGGCTTCTTTCATCCCCGAAATGCAGCTAGATCAGCATCAAACCATCTTTGCACATGTAGAAAACTGACCTGAGGATTAACACAACAATCTACATAACTTTGGCCACAGAATTCAGCAGGTATGCAGTGCAGAGAGTAGAACTGGGAGAGAGAGAAACTGCAGAGGGTAAGGAGCTGTTTTGTGGAGAGGATAGAAAAAGTGGGGAGAGTGCAGGAAAAGCACTTTTCCCCAAAAGTAGCTGGAGAGAAAGCGAAAGAATGGAAACACCCACAAATGACTGAACAAGAAAGGTTAGAAGGTGAGAGGAAAGGGATTCTATACCATTAGAACTTTATAAACAGGGGAGTGCAAAGTCAGAAATTCTGCAGCTTAATACCTGGCTGTGCTCTGGTGGGAAAGGTGAATCCCCAGGAGCACTCAGTGAGGTCTGAGTTTTTCATGGGCCACAAGGGGAGAAGCAGTTCCCCTGCTAGGAGGGCATTTGGTAGAGGCCTTCTGGTCTCTCCACAGGCAAAGGTCTCCGCAGACTCTGGAGAACAGCCATGTTTGCTGGTACTGGAACAATGATGTCAGGGTGAAGTTAAACTGGCGCCAGCTGTGCGTGGTGTTTTGCCATAATCTCTGAACCTCTGCTATCACGTGATTGAACAAACCTTTTTGAGGAAATCAGGTACCCAGCCACAATCTCTGAAATGCTGCAACAGTGTGACCAGATGAATATTCCTGGGGGTTAGTTGGAGCCTGGCCATTACCCAGTGAGGCCCTCTCCCAGAGGGTAAGAGCAGGTCCAAGCCACAAGACTCTCAGAAATGAGGGGTTTGGAAAAACTACCCCATATGAGATATAACTTGGAAAGAAGGTGCTGCCTGGATGGTTGACAGCTTGGACATGGACAATGTAGAAGTGGAGAGTGGACAGAAGCCTGAGAGAAAGGAGGGTGCTTGATTGCTGGTCAGTGAGAGCACAGATTTCAGGTTCCAGAGACTAGGAAGCTGAGTGGTCCCATTTTACCTTTCCTGCTCATGTGCACACATGTGCACGAATGCCACACCAATCCACCCTACTAAGCTAAGATGCACCAACTAGTGGAGAATGGAGCTGTTACAGCAACTCCTGCCTACCTGTGCTAGCCAATGACAGGACCTAGAGGATCACAAATTTGTTCCATCTACTTAATGTATGGGCTATAAAGTGCTTCATAATTTGATTTCTAGAGGAAATTGGATGTAATTTCATTCAGATTTCACTCTGTTTGCTGGTCCATCTATTAGATTTTTTTGCTTTTCTTATTCTTGGATACAGAAAGAGAAAAAAATTATTTTTATTTTCTATTTTGTCAAAGAAATTAAAATTTGTTCTTACCATATTTTATTTTTTGTACATTTTGTACTGTATTGTACTTTCTTGGTTTTATTATATTTTATTTTATTGAATACTTTAAAAAAATTTTAAAGATACTTACTTTTTTTTCCTTTTATTTCTCTTTCATCTCTATTCTATCTAGCAATTTTAGCAACCAGACCAAAACACACTTACGGTCTTGCTTCCTTTATTTGTTTTTTGTGTTGTTTTTCATTTTTCAATTTTTATCTTTTATTTTATTACTTCTCTTTTCATCCCTCAACATGACAAAATGAAAGAATTCACCACAAAAGAAAGAATAGGAAGAAATGACAGCCAGGATTTTAATCAACACAGAAATAAGCAAGATGCTAAAATACAATTTATTATCACAATTATAAGAATACTAGCTGGGGTTGAGGAAAAGCATTGAATCCCTTTCTGTGGAGATAAAAGAAGTAAAATCTAGTCAGGGTGAGATTAAAAATGATATACCTGAGATGCAATCTCAAATGGATGCCATAGTGGCAAAGATGGATGATGTAGAGCAGCAAATCTGTAATAGAGAAAACAAACTTATGAAGAATAATGAAGCAGGAATAAAAACCCAAAAGAGCATGATACAATAATTAGAAAACTCAGTGATTTATTAATAGGGAATAACATACTAACCACAGGAGTCACAGAAAATGAGGAGGAAAAAAAGGGTTAGAGGTTTTATGTGAGTAAATCATAGTAGAAAACATTCTTAACCCAGGGAAAGACACAGACATCAGAAGCCAAGAATCACAGAGAACGCTCAATAGATTAAACAAAAACTGGCCATCACCAAGGCACATCAAAGTCAAATTCACAAAATACACACAGAAAAAAAATTATGAAAGCAACAAGGGGGAAAAGTACTTAACCTACGAGGAAATACAGATCAGACTCAAAGCATACCTATTCACAGAAACTTTGCACGCCAGAAAGAAGTGGCAGAATATATTCAACATACTGAATCAGAAACATAATCAGCCAAGACTTCTTTATCCAACAAGACTGTCATTCAAAATAGAAGGAAAGATAAGTAGTTTGCCAGATAAACAAAAAGTAAAGAAGTTCATGAACAGTGAACCATCCCTGCAAGAAATTTTAAGGGAACTGAGGGGAGAAAAGACAAATAAAACAAAAAAGAGCAAAATCAACAAAGACTAGAAAGGGTCAGAGACCAACATTATAAACTCCAAGTCTACAGGCAAAACAAGGGCAATAAATTCATATCTTTCAATACTTAATCTAAATGTCAATTTATAAAACACTCCAAACAAAAGACGTAAGGTACCAAATGGGTAAGAAAATAAGATACATCTGTACACTATTTACAAGAGACACATTTTAGACGTAAAGATACCTTCAGATTGAAAGTAACGTGATGGATAATTATATATCATGCTAATGGTCAACAAAACATAAAGACTGTAGCAAGAGATGAAGAAGGGCATTATATCATAATTAAAAGGTGTATTCACCAATATGATGGAACAATTGAAAACATTTATTCCCCCCACATGGACGAACCCATACTATATAAACCAATTAATCAAAAAACAAAAAGTAACCCATTGATAATAATGCCATATAGTAAGGGACTTCAACACTCCACTTATAGCAATGGACAGATAATCTTATCAGAAAATCAACAAGGAAACAATGGCTTTGAATAACACAGTGGACTGGATCAACTTAATAGATAGATTCAGAACATTTCATCCTAAGACAGTGGAATACACATTTTTATCTATTTCACATGGGACATTCGCCAGAATAGTTGACATGCTAGGACAAAAATCAACCCTCAATAACTACAAAAAGATCAAGATCATAACATGTGTACTTTCAGAACACAATGCTATGAAACTCAAAAGCAACAACAGGAAAAAAATTGGAAAGTACATGAATATTTGGAGATTAAAGAACATCCTACTAAAGAATGAGTGGCTTAACCAAAAATTTAAAGAGGAAATTTAAAAGTACAGGAAAGCCAGTGAAAAATTAAAATGCAGCAAACCTCTTGGATGCAGCAAAGGTAGTCATAAGAAGGAAGTATCTAGAAATCTAGCTCTTCCTACAGAAGGAAGAAAGGCTTCAGATACACAACCTAACATTATGCCTTAAAAAGCTGGGAAAATAACATCAAATAAAACCCCCAAACAGCAGAAGATGGGAAATAATAAATATTAGAACATAAATCAGTGTTATCAAACAACAACAACAACAGTAGAACATACCAGTGAAATCAAGAGTTGGTTCTTTGAAAGAATGAACAAAATTGATAAACCCCTAGCAAGTTTGATCAAAAAGAAAAAGGAAGGCATCCAAATAAATAAAATCAAAAATGAAAGAGGAGAGATCACAATCAACACTGCAGAAAAACAAACAATAATAAGAGAATATTATGAGCAAATATATGCCAATAAATTGGGCAATTTGGAATAAATGTACAAATCCCTAGAATCATAAACTACTAAAGCAGAAACAGTAAGAAATAAAGAATTTGAACAGGTGTATAAATAGTAAAAATAAAATTGAATTAGTAATCAAAATATCCTAACAGCAAGAGTCCAGAACTGGATAGTTTCCTAGGGAAATTCTGCCATTTAAAGAAGTGATATTACTTATAGCTTGATGCTATTCTAAAAAATAAATGGAAAGAAAACTTTTAAATTCATTTTATGAGGCCACCAGTATCTTGATTAGCAAACCAGAGAAAGCGCCCACTAAAAAGCAGAACTAGAAACAAATTTCCCTGATTAAAGTGGATGCAAAAATTGTCAACAGGATACTAGCCAACTGGATCCAACAATGCACTAAAAGAATTATTCATTCTGTCGATTGCCTATTAGTTTCCTTGATAGTTTTCATTGCAGTGCAGAAGTTTTTATCTTCATGAGGTCCCAATATTTCATTTTTGCTTTCATTTCCCTTGCCTTTTGGGATGTGTTGAGTAGGAAATTGCTGCGGTTGAGGTCAAGGAGGCTGTTTCCCACTTTCTCTTCGAGGGTTTTGATGGTTTCCTCTCTCACATTCAGGTCCTTCATCCATTTTGAGTTTATTTTTGTGTATGGTGTAAGAAAGTGGTCTAGTTTCATTCTTCTACATGTTCCTGTCCAGTTCTCCCAGCACCACTTGCTAAAGAGGCAGTCTTTTTTCCATTGGGTATTCTTTCCTGCTTTGTTGAAAATTAATTGGCCATACATTTGTGGGTAACAGGAGAACAGGAGAAACCTAATGGAGGACCATGGGGAGAGGAAGGGGGAAAGAGAGTTGGGGAGAGAGAGAGAGGTAAAACCTGAGACACTATTGAATACTGAAAAGGAACCAAGGGTTGAAGGGGGAGGTGGAGGGGAAAGGGAAGTGGTGGTAATGGAGGAGGACACTTGTGGGGAAGAGCACTGGCTTTATATGGAAAACAATTTGACAATAAACTATTTAAAAAAATAATTATTCACCACGATTAAGTGAGATCTGTGCCTGAGATGCAGGGCTCGTTCAACAACCACAAGTCAATCAATGTGATCCATCACATTAGTAAAAGAAAGGATATGAACCACATAATCCTTTCAATAAATGCAGAGAATGCATTTGACAAAATACAGCATTCTTTCATGATAAAAAAAAAAAAACCAAGAACGTCGAAATAGAAGGCTTATACTTTAAGATCATAAAAGCCATATACAAGAACCATATCATTCTCAGTGGGAGAAAACTGAGAGTTTCCCCCTAAGATCAGGAGCAGGACAAGGATGTTCAGTTTTAACACTGTTATTTAACATAGTATTGGAAGTCCTAGCATCAGCATCAGAAAACACAAAGAAATAAAATACATCCAAATCACCAAAGAAGGGTCAAACTTTTACTCTTTGCTGACGACATGATACTCTATATGGAAAACCCAAAAGATTTCATCAATAACTGCTAGAACAGATCCATGAATTTAGCAATGCTGCAGGATATAAAACCAATGCACAGAAATTGGTTGCATTTCTATACAACATTAATGAAAGAGCATAAAGAGAATTCAAGGAATGGATCCCATTTACAATTACACCAAAAAAACATAAAATGCCAGGAAAAAATCTCATCAAAGAGGTAAAAATTCTATACACTGAAAACTGTAGAAAACATATGAAAGAAAGTGAAGAAGAAACAAAAATTAGAAAAATATTCCATGCTAATGAATTGGAACAAGTATTGTTAAAATGTTGATACTACTCAAAGCAATTTACATATTCAGGGCAGTCACTAATATCAGCAATAATGACACCAACATTCTTCACAGAGCTAGAACAAACAATCCTAAAATTTGTATGGAACCAGAAAAGACCTGAATAGCCAAAGCAATACTGAAAAAGAAAACCAGAGATGGAGTCATCACAATTCTGGACTTAAATATGTATTATAAAGCTGTAATATTCAAGACACTATGGTACCAGCACAAAAAAAGACACATAGATCAAGGGAACAAAGTAAAGAGCCCAGAAATATGCCCGTAAAAGTATGGCCAACTAATCTTTGAAAAAGCAGGAAAGAATATCCAATGGAATAAAGACAGTCTCTTGAGCAAATGGTTTTGGGAAAACTGGATAGAAACATGCAAAAGAATGAACCTGGACCACTTTCTTACACTATACACAAAAGTAAACTCAAAATGGGTGAAATAATTAAGTGTAAGATAGGAAGTCTTCAAAATCATAGAGGAGGAAGCAGGCAACAACCTCTTTGACCTCAACTACAGCAAATTCTTTCTCTCTATGTCTCTGGAGGGAAGGGAAACAAAAGCAAAAATGAACTATTGGGACCTCAGCAATATCAAAAGCTATTCCATGGTGAAGGAAACAATCAGCAAAACTAAAGGCCAACAAACAGAATAGGAGAAGATATTTTCAAATGACATATCTGATAAAGAGTTTGTATTCAAAATCTTTAAAGAAGTTATCAAACTCAATACACCCCCCCAAAAAAATCAGATAATAAATAGGCAAAATACATGAATAGACACTTTTCTAAAGAAGACATTTAGATGCCTAGAGACACATGAAAAAATTCTCAATTTCACTCATCATCAGGGAAATACAAAGCAAAACCACAATGAGATACCACGTCTCACCTGTCAGAATGGCTAAAATTAACATCTCAGGCAAGACATATGTTCACAAGAATGTGGAGAAAGTGACACTGCTGTTGGGAATGCAAACTGGTGTAGCCACTATGGAAAACAGTATAAAGATTCCTCAAAAAAATTAAAAATGGGCCTACCCTATGACCCAGTGTTGCACTACTTGACATTTATCCAAAGGATATAGGTGTTGTTTCAAAGGGGCACATGCACCTCAACGTTTATAGCAGTGCTATTAACAATAGCCAAAGTATGGAAAGAGCCCAAATGTACACCAACAGATTAATGGATAAAGAAGATGTGGTATAAATATACAATGGAGTATTACTCGGCAATCAAAAAGAATGAAATCTTGCCATTTGCAAAACCTTGGATGGAAGTAAAGTGTATTATACTAAGCGAAATGGGTCAGTCAGAGAAAGGCAAATATCAAATGACTTCACTCACGTATGGAATTTAAGATACCAAACAGATGAACATCAAGGAAGGGAAACAAAAGTAATACAAATGCAAGGAGACAAATCATTAAAAAAACTTTTTAATGTTTATTTTTGGAGGAAAGAGAGACAGAGCATGAGTGGGGAATGGGAAGAGAGATGGAGACACACAATACGATGTAGGCTCTAGTCTCAAAGACATCAGCACAGAGCCCAACGTGGGGCTTGAACTCATGAGCCATGAGATCATGATCTGAGCCAAAGTCAGACACTTACCCAACTGAACCACCCAGGCACTTCAAGAAACTCTTAAATATAGAGAGAAAACTGAGGGTTGCTGGAAGTTTAAGGGTGGGGGAAGAGCTAAATGAGTAAGGGGCATTAAGGAGGACACTTGTTGGGATAAAACACTGGTTATTGTATGAAGGGGATAAATCACTGGAATCTACTGTAATCATTATTGCACTATATGCTAACTAGCTTGCATGAAAATTTAAATAAATAAATAAATAAATAAATAATGATGGCATAAACTATTTTCTGACCCCATTATGTTGAGATTATATCTGGGAAGTAATCCTCACATACCATGATACAGATAATAAAGCAATCACATTCATTCATTCAATATCTACTTATTGTGCACCTATTATGTATTAAAAATGATACTAAGTACTAAGGTTTAACTATTTAACAAGAGATATATGGTGCACGCTCCTCTGTGGTTTATAGTGGACAAAAACAAAAAATATTTATAAATCAATATTACCAAATTATAAAATTGAAATATTAATGTTTTGGAGAAATTTTTAAAGGAAAATAAGATGAAAACCTAGTTCATAGTGGTATAAGAAGTTCTGTAAGGACTTAAGTTAGAATATTTGGGGCATATGAAAACATGCAGCAAGAATAGTTAGTAAAAATGCTCTAAGGGAAGCAAAACCTTGATAGTTTCCAAGAACAGGAAAAAGATTGCCATGACCACAATATAGCAGGTGAGGGGTATCATGGTAAATAAGATAAGAGAAGTAGGCATAGGCTATAGGATGGAGAGTTTTAGGCCACATTAAAGATCCCATCTTCTATAAGTTCAATATGCAGCCATTGGATGGTTTTAAAACAAAGATGTCATGCAATATTATTTAAAAAGAAAAGAATCCTCTGGATTCTCTGCATATAATAAACTATAGTTTCATAAAAAGTGAAGCATAAAGACCAGTTAGGTGGATGTTGGAATAGTCCAGAGGAAAGATATTCTTGGTATGAACTGGTGCTGTGAATTAGAAATATAGATGATTGTATGGATTTAAAATATATTCTGATGTTGGAAGATAGAGACAGAATAGAAGGACCCTATGCTCATTTCATCTTAGAAGTACAATTAAGTAACAATCAAATCATCTTAAATACCCCAGAAATTGAATTGAATACTGGAAGAACAAACTCAAAAACTTAAGGTAGAGAAGAGGCCACATTTAAGAAGGTAGGAAGCACAGAGAGATGATTTGGGAGAAAAATTGACTGTGGCCACTGTGGTCAGGAGGTAGCCATGTTCATGGAGAAGGTCAAGAGACAGACCAACACAAAGTGGAGCACATGGAGGAAACAAATTCCCATAGCAATTGGTGAAAGGGGAAAAATTTTGTAACTTCTGACAATGAGTAGGGATTAAGTCCTGGAGTTTTAAAGGTCAGTGGCCTTGGGTAAAAGAGAACCCAGAAGGCACTGTGCTGCTCTTGGAGAAAAGGAAGTTAAACAACTGCAGACATAAAGCATGGAAACAGCAATCTAAAGAACATTTGGAGCACGCAGGTTGGAAATGATTTGCTCATTTCATACTCCATCCTAGAAAGGTAGCATACATAGACACACCCCTTTGGAAACAAAGGGACTATTTCCCTGCCCTGTTCTTCAGCATTAACACAGGGACATCTGTTGGAACCAGTGCAGGGCAGACACTTGTAACTGGTTAACGCCAAGCCCCATCTCTTCACACTAAGGTGGAACTCCTTTTTGCAGTCTCACATGCCTCACTCTTAGTGCAGTGGGTTCCTTCCTTCAGAAGACCAGCCCAAACCTCTGCTTACACCATGTCTATTAACTCCGGAGTTTTGTGGAGCCTCGGTTTCAGTGGAGGAGATGACAGGACATATTTCACAAGCAGATTAGAGCACACCTAGACAAAATCTCCCCATTCAGGAAAAGGGCCAAACACTGCCCATGATAGACAAAAAGAGGCTCTGCAGATGACTTCCCAAAAGAATAAAGAGGCAAGGACACAACTACAAAGCACATGCAGCACACGCTGGAGACACTGTCAGAAGTGCTAGGCCATGGGCAATATGGTGGGGCACTACACAACTTCTTCTTCCTAAGTACATTACCCTTAAGAATAGGAGACACAGCCAACTGTCTTAACGTAGAGAAAAAAGCATAGATGCATAAACAAAAATGAAAACAGAGATAGTTAACCCAAATGAAGGAAAAGATGAGTCCATGGCCAGATCTAAGTGGAAAAGATAGTAACATGGCTGATGGAATACATAGAATAATGATCATAAGGGTACTCACCGGACTTGAGAAAAGTGTATACAACATGGTAGACATAAGGAGCTCAGTAAACAAAATAACAAACACACTTGAGGGAATGAACAACAGGCTGGAACAAGCAGAGGAAAAAATTAATGGTTGAAAACACAGAATAATGTAAAGTAATCAAGATGAACAAAAAAAAAGAAAGAAACAAATATGCAGAATGAAAATAGAGTTAGGGAGTTCAGTGACTGCAGGAGTTGTAATAACATTAATATTATAGCAGTCCTAGAAGAAAAGAGAGGAAATGTGGCAGAAAATTCATTTGAAGAAATAATAGATAAAAAGTCCCCCGATCTGGGGATGGAAACACATATCCAGATCAAGGAGGAACATAGAACCCTCAACAAAATCAATAAAAGTAAATCCACACCAAGACATATTGTAATAAAATTGACAATATATAGTGATAAAGTAATTTCGAAACAAAAAAGGCAAAATTAGATAATCATATATAATTAAAACCATATAAAGCTAGCAGACAATTTTTAGGAGAAAATTAGCAAGGAATAAAGTAATGTCATGATATATTCAAAGTACTGGCTGGGAAAAATCTGCAGGCATCAATACTCTATCTAGAAAAGCTATCATTCAGAATACAAGAAAATATAAGGATTTTCCCACACAAACAAAAACTAAAGGCGTTCATGACTTCTAAAGCAGGCCTGAAAGAAATATTAAAGGAGACACTTTGAGTGTAATGGAGAGACAGTATGAAGGGAAGAAACACAAACTCAGTAAAAATAAATATTTCTATAAAAAATCAGTCAAAGATTTTTGTATAAAATACTTTTATACAAAATAAAAGGAGGTACAATATGATACCATATACCTAAAACTTAGTGAGAAGAAGATAAAGAACGGATTTAAATTTAAATATTTATCAATTTAATATAGACTGCTAAAGTCCCAGGAAGTTTTAGATGTATCTAATTATAACTACATATGAAAAACCACTAATAAGTATGAAGCAAATATAGGGAAATAATTCCAAATATATCACTAAAAAATAAGCAAACCATAAAAGACAGGAAAAAAGCAGAGAAAATCTTAAGAAACATCCACAAAACAAATAACAAAATTGCAATAAATACATATCTATCAATATTAATTTGAATGTAAATGGCTAAGTTCTTCAATTAAAGGCATAGAGTCACAGAGTAGCCTAAAAAACAATATATATCCATATAAATGCTGCCTACCAAAGACTCATTTTTGACCTAATGACACATGCATATTGAAAGCCAGGGGATAGAGAAACATTGATAATGAAAATAAATAACAAAAGAAAGCTAGATTAATGATACTTACATTGGGAATAGTAGACTTTAAAACAAAAAAATGTAACAAGAGATAAAGAAGGACACTATATAATAATGAAATAGACATTCAAACGAGAAAATACAACAATTATAAATATTTTGTACTCTACGTGGAACCATCAAAATACGAAAAAACGTAAAATAACAAACATGAAGTAAGTAGTTGATAATAATACTATAGTACTAGGAGATTTTAATATTACCCTTACATCAATGGGTAGATGATTCAAACAGAACATCAAAAGAAGACAATGGCTTTGGAGGCTCCTGGGTGGCTCAGTCGGTTAAGCGTCAAACTTCAGGTCATGATCTCATGGTTCATGAGTTCAAGCCTTGCATCAGGCTCTGTGCTGACAGCTCAGAGACTGGGGTGTGCTTCAAATTCTATACCCACTCTCTCATTGCCCCCACCCCGCTCACATTCTTTCACTCTCAAACATAAATAAACTTAAAAAAACAATGGCTTTGAATGAAACACTGAAACAGATATGTTAAGTAGATATATTCAGAACATTCCATCATAAAACAGCAGAATACAAATTACTGTCAACTACACATATAACATTCTTAAGAATAGATTAGATATTAGGCTGCAAATCAAGCCTCAGCAAATTTGAAAAGATCAAAGTCATACTATGTATCTTTTATGACCACAAAATTCTTAAACTAGAAGTCAACCACAATAAAAATATCTGCAAAGGCCACAAATACATTGAGGTTAAATAATATGTTATCAAACAATGAATGGGTCACATAAGCAATGAAAGAAGACATCAAAACGTACATGGAAACAAATGAAACTGAAAACACAATGGTCCAAAACTTTTGGGATGAAGCAAAAGCAGTTTTAAGAGGGAAGCTTATAGCAATACAAGCCAACCATTAGAAGCAAGTATAATCCCGAATAAACAACCAATCTTTACACCTAAAGGGACTAAAAGAGGACAAAACATTGAAACCTAAAGCCAGCAAAAGAAAGGAAATAATAAAGATTAGAGAAAAAATAAATGATATTGAAAAATAGAGCAGATCATGAAACCAGGAGGTGGTTCTTTGGAAAAAATAATGAATTGATAAACTTCTAGCCAGACATATCAAAAAGAAGACAGAAAGGATCCAAGTACATAAAGTCACAAACGAGAGAGGAGCAATAACAACCAACATCACAGAAATACCACCAATTTTAAGAGAATACTATAAGAAACTATATGCCTAAAAATTGGACAATATAAAAGAAATGGATAAATTCATAGAAACATAAGATTACCAAAACTGAAGCAGAAATAGAAAACATAAACAGACTAATAACCAGCAAAGGAATTGAATCAGTAATCAAAAATCTTCCAAAAAACAAAAGTCCAGGGCCAGATAGCTTCACAGGAGAATTCTACCAAATATGTAAAGAAGGGTTAACACCTATTCTTCTTAAAGTATTTAAAAAATAGATGAAGAACAAAAACCTTCAAATTCATTCTATGAGGTCAGCATTATCCTGGTACCAAAACCAGATAATGATACCACCAAAAAAAAAAAAAAAGTACAGGCTAATATCCCTAATTAATGGAGATGCAAACATTCTCAACAAGGTATTAGCAAACCGAATCAAACAATACATTGAAAAAAAATCATTTACCATGATTAAACAGGATTTATTCCTGGGCTGTGATATTCACAAGCCAATCAGTGTGATTCATCACACCATTATGAGAAAGGTTAAGAACTACATCATCATTTCAACACACACAGAGAAAGCATTTGACAAATTACAACATCCATTCAATAACTCTGAACAAAGTAGATTTAGAAGAAACACGTGAACATGTTAAAGTCCATATATGAAAAATGCATTGCTAAAGTCATCCTTAAAAAGAAAAAGATTTTCCTGTACAGTCAGGAACAAGAACAAGATGTTCACTCACAACTTTCATTTGATATAGTACTGGAAGTCCTACCCACAGAATACAACACCAACAAATAATAAAGTCATCCAAATTTTCAAGGATGAAATAAAACTTGCACTATTTGCAGATAACATGATACTATACAAAGAAAACCTGAAGGACTCTACCCCAAAATTGCTAGAACTGATAAATGAATTCAATATGTTTCAAAAAACAAAATCAGTGTACAAAAATCT
The DNA here is from genome assembly GCA_004023845.1 of Helogale parvula. Taxonomy (NCBI): domain Eukaryota; kingdom Metazoa; phylum Chordata; class Mammalia; order Carnivora; family Herpestidae; genus Helogale; species Helogale parvula. The sequence continues at coordinate 42,231 of PJEM01006199.1, forward strand.
GTTGCATTTCTATACACCAATAATGAAGAATTAGAAAGGAAAAGTAAGAAAACATTCTCTCTTGCATTTGCATCAAAAATAATAAGATATCTAGGAATAAATATAACCAAAGAGGTAAAAAATATTGTAGTCAGAATGATAATACACTGATTAAAAATATTTTAATAGATTATTGTCAAATTGTTTTCCATATAGCACCCAGTGCTCTTCCTCACAAGAGCCCTTCTCCATTACCACCACCTCCCTTCCCCCTCCCCCTTCAACCCTTGGTTCCTTTTCAGTATTTAATAATCTCTCATGTTTTGTGTCCCTGTCTCTCCCCAGCTCTCTTTCCCCCTTCTCCTCCCCAATCTTGAAGATGTCACAATGAAATGACAATGGCATAATAGATGACACATTTGCATTTTCATGGATTGGAAAAGCAGATATTGTTAAAGTGTTTATAGTCCCAAAGTAATCTACACATTTAATGTAATCCTTATCAAAGTATCAACAACATTTTTTACAGAACTAGAACAAACAATCCTAAAATATGCATGGGGCACAAAAGACTCCAAATTGCCTCCACATTGCAGATGAAATGTTGCCCTACTTGATGTTTCAACTTATATGTCAAATGGTCAAATGTACCATTTCTAAAATAGACTTATTTTTCCCATGTAAGATTATCTCTTGTCACTAAATTTGTATCTATACAGCTATACAGATAGAGAGTAGAACTGCAAAGCTGGAGACATCAAAATACCAGGCTTCGAGTTACATTACAAAGTTGTAGTAATCAAAACAGTACAGTTCTGTCACAAAAATAGACACATAGCTCAATAGAACAGAACAGAAAAGTCAGAAATAAAACAACAATTTTATTGTCAATTGATCTTTGACAAAGCAGGAAAGAATATTCAATGGGATAAAGAAAGTTTTCTTCAAATGGTGTCAGGAAAACTGGACATCAGCTTGCAGAAGAATGAAACTGGTCCACTTTCCTACATAGGCAGTAAATTCCTTGACAGGGGCCATAGCAACATTTTTATAGATATATCTTCTGATTCAAGGGAAACAAAAGCAAAAACCTGTTATTATGGCTTCACCAAAATAAAATATTTCTGCACAGTGAAAGAAACAGTCAACAAAATCAAAAGGCAACCTACTGAATGGGAGAAGATATTTGCAAATGACATATATGATAAAAGGTTATTGTACAAAATGTATAAAGGCCTTATAAAACTCAGGACCCAAAAAATGAATAACCCAAGCTAAAATAGTGGGCAAAATCCATGAGGAGACATTTCTTTAAAGAGTCATGCCAACTGACACATGAAAGATGGCAATCATCACTTACCATCAGGGAAATGCAAATCAATAATACAATGCAATACTACGTCACACCTATCAGAATGGTAAAATCAACAACACAGCAACAACAACAAAAAAAGGTGTTTGGGAATATGTGGAGTAAAAGCAACCCCTTGCACTGTTACTGGGAATGCAATCAGGTACAGCTACTGTAGAAAACAGTATGGATGATTCTCACAAAGTAAATAATAGAACTACTCCAAAATCCAGCAATCACACTACAGGGTATTTATCCAAGAATACAAAGACACTAATTCAAAGGGATAAATGCACACATATGTTTACAGCAACATTATTTATAATAGTCAAATCATGGATGCAGCCCAAAAGTCCATTGATTGCTGAATGGATAAAGAAGGTGTAGAATATACACAGAATCCAATATTATTCAGCCCTAATAGAGAATGAAATCATGTCATTTGCAAAAACATGGATGGCACTAACGAATATGTTAAGTAAATTAAATCAGTCAGAGAAAGACAAATCCATATGATTTCACTCATATGTGGTGTTTAAGAAAAAATGAGCAATGGGAAAAAATAAAGAAAAACAGACTCTTAATTATAAAAAACAAACTGATGATTACCAGAGGGGAGGAAGGTTGGGGGATGGTTTAAATAGTCGGTGATGATTAAAGAGAGCACTTTTCTTGTTGATCACCGTGTGATGTATGGAAGTTTTGAATCCCTGTATTCATATTGTACATGTAAAACTAATATTACACCATATGTTAACTAACTGAAATTAAAATAAAAACTTAAAAATAGTAAAATAAATTCTGAATGAGGAGTTAATCATACATACTTGATGAGGAATTACATGTGTATGAGGGGAATAAAATGATTAAGAACAGTCTACTGTTGGGGAACCTGGGTGGCTGTCAGTGAAGCATTCGACTCTTAATTTTGGCTCTGGTCATGCTCTCATGGTTTGTGATTCCAACCCTGTGTCAGTTTGTGAGTTTAAGCCCTGGATCAGGCTCTGCACTGTCAGTGAAGAGCCTGCTTGGGATTCTCTCTCTCTCTCTCTCTCTCTCACTCACTCTCTCTCTCTCTCTCTCTCTCTCCTTCCCCCACTTGCTCTCTCTCTCTTTCTCTCTCTCAAAGGGAATAAATAAACTTAAAAAGAACAGTCTACTCTCTATCTGTATAGCTGTATAGATACAAATTTAGTGACAAGAGATAATCTTACATGGGAAAAATAAGTCTATTTTAGAAATGGTACATTTGACCATTTGACATATAAGTTGAAACATCAAGTAGGGCAACTGAATATATATCTGAAGATTACAAAAGATGTCTGGGTGGATATATATGTATATATTCAATGAAAATTTTAAATAATTAAAAGATGAAAAGATTGACTTAAGGGAAAATATGGAATTGAAAAGTACCTAGGACAGTGCCCTAAGTTATTCTAACTCTTGTAGGTTGTGTTGAGTGGTAAAATACAGCAATAAAGACTGAATATAAGATCTAGGATATAATCATAGCCAAAAGTGATTTTGATAGAGCACAGGAACTTATGATTGGAGGAGAAGGCAGATGAAGAAATTGAGTTACCATGACATTAAGTTATTCATAAAGGTATTTAAATCGCTAAGAATGGTAGCAAGTTTAGAGATTGAGATTAAAAAGGGGAGATTTCTACAGGAATGCATGAATCAGGGAGTTTGACAGGGATGCCAGCAGATGACAACAATAAGGATTAGTGTGTAAGTCTTACCGGTATGAAAATCAAACACAAAAAGCGTATTAAACAGGAAAAAGGAAGAATGATGTTCTAGAAAGAACATTGGGGATCAAGGAAGACACTTACTCCATGTCCTGTGCTTAAAATTTAGAGTATAAGAACAGTTTCTTGGTATTTGAGAAACCTGCAAGGAATAGCCCAGTTTTAATTAAAGCAAGAAAGTAAAGGAAATGTTCTAAGAAAAGAGGAATTTGTTGCTCATAAATGAGTATCAGTTTTCATTGTTGCATAACAAAACACCCCAACGTTTAGCATCTTAAAAATACTATTTTATATATTTATGATTACATAGAATCTGTACAGTTAGGCAATTGGTATGCTGGTATCAACTAAAATAGTTTATGTAATGCAGTTGCCTGTTGACTCCACAGCAAATGAATCTTTCAATATGGATTCACTCACATGTCTGGTAGTTGGTATGATCTGTAAAATGGATGATATACTCTCTCATCCTCAAAGAAACCACCTATACTTTATTCAATGAAGGTCTCAGGGCAGAACTATACTGAGAACAGAAGCTCATGAGGCTTAAACTTAGAGCTCCATATAATCACTTCCACCACATTTGATACATCAAAGCAAGTCAAAAGTTCAGCCCAGATTCAGAGTGAAATGGAAATACAGTCTATCTGTTGATGAGAAGGACAGTAGAATAAAATTACCAATGTGCATACAAATAGGGATGGATAAATTTATTCAGCCAATTTTGCAAGCAATCTATCATGGTCTACATTGTGGCCAAAATAGTCCATTTATATATCAGTCTACTAGTGTTGCACTCTAACCAAGTAGATTAAAAACAAAGATATAGAAAAATTCATATCAAGGCAAAACTAACCAAATGAAAGATAGAATAGCTATATTAATTTCACACAGAGCAGACTTCAGAGTTAGGGGGAAATTCAAGAATAGTTGGGGGTATTACATAATGTTAAAGAGAAATCAATTCTCCAAGAACATAACAATTTTGAATGTGTAGGTGGTAATTACAGAGGACCAAAATATGGAGACAAATCTGAAAGAGTTGCAAAGAAAAATAGACAAGTCCACTATTAGAGTTGGAGACTTCTACACATCTCAATCAGTAATTGACAAATTCACCAGGAGTAAAATCAGTGAGATATAGTTGAACTGAAAGCATAACCAATCCAGTATATCTAATTGACATTTATAGAATACATCACCCAACAACATCAAAATTCTTCTCAAGCTCAAATGGAGTACTGATCAAAAGAGAACACATTTTAACCCATAAAGCACATACATTAAGAAATTTAAGGAACAATCATCAAAGTATATTCTCAGACTATAAAGTAATTAAACTAAAAATAAACAACAGAAAGATAGCTGAAAATCCTATTTGAATATTAAACAACATACTTCTAAATAACACATGGGTCAAAGTTGAATCTGAAGAGAAATTTTAAAATTCTGAACTAAATTAAAATTAAAATATAATTTCTCAAAATGTGTGAGTAAAGCAGATCTTAGAAAGAAGTGTATAGCAGTAAAGGTACATATAAAGAAAGAAGAAAGATCTGAAATGAACAATCTAATTATCTACCTTAGAAAATAGATAAAGAAAAGCAAAATAAATTTAAGGGAAACAGGAGAAAACCAATAATACAAATTAAAAAATAAATTAATAAAAATGAAACGAGAAAAAACAACAAACAACAATCAATAAAACCAAAAATTGGTTATCTGAAAAATCAACAAAACTGATGAATCTCTTGTCAAGTCAACAAAGAAAAAAAGAAATATTACACTAATTACTATTAACAGAAATGAGGAAAGACCATCACTATTCATCACACAGACATTATGAACTATTATATCTATAAATCTGACAACTTAGATGAAATGGTCCAATTACTTGAAAGACACTGTCTTAGTCCCTTTGGGGTGCTACAACAAACTACCATAGACTGTATGGCTTATCAAAAAAAGGAAAAAATATTTCTCACACTTCTGGAAGTTGAGAGATCTAACATCAGGGTATCAGCAGATTCAGTGTCTGGTGAGATTCAGTTTTGTAGTTCATATATAGATGGTTGGCTTCTCACTATATCCTTACATTGCAGAAATAGCAATCCAACTTCCTGAACCTTCTTTATAAGGCACTAATCCCATTCATCAGGGCATTGTCCTCAAAGTCTAATTATCTCCCAAAGGCTCCACTTCCAAATACCAACACAGTGGGTAATAAGTTCAAACTGTATGAATTTGGGAGGAAAACAAGCCTTCAATCAATGACAGACACAAAATAGACAAAGAGACTTGAATAAATACTTCTCTTAGAGCAAATAAATACATAAAAAGACGCTCAGCATCATATGACATTAGAACATTGAAAATTAAAATGAGATACTACTACACACCTATTAAAATGACTAAAATAAAAAATGATAATACCAATGCTAATGAAGATGTGGAGCAACAGCAACTGTAACTCATTGCAGGTCGGAATCCACAATAATACATCCACTTTGGAAGATAGTTTGTCTATTTCTTACATAAATATGGTCTTGTCAAATGATCCAGCAATCACATTCCAAGGTATTTAGTCAAATAAGCTGAAAATTTATAGTCATATAGAAATCTATATATAAAAGCTTATAACAGTTTTATTTATAAATGCCAAAAACTGGAAAAAACAAAGATAACTTCCAAAAAATGACTGAATATACAAACTGTAGCATACTGGAATATTATATATGTAATTATAATGGATGTCTTACAGATAATATAGATAATAATAAAATACAGAAAATAATTCTTCTGAAATCAGGAAAAAGGTAAGAATGCCTGCTCTCAGCATTTTAAATCAACAGCGACTGGAGGTTTTAGTCAATTCAGTAATGCAAGGAAATGAATAACTATAGTGAAGAAAAAATTGAATTTGTCCTTATTTCCATATGGTATCATTGTTTAAATTGACAATATTAAGGAATATACAAAATAAGTTGATTTATCAAGGCCAAAGAATGCACGGTGAATGTGTACAAATTAATTATCTTTTATGTGTTAGGAGACAAAATTGGAAAATAAAAGTATCACATTTAAAATAGTATCTAGGGGCGCCTGGGTGGCTCAGTTGTTTGAGCATACAGCTTCAGCTCAGGTCATGATCTCACGGTTCGTGGGTTCAAGCCCTGTGTCAGACTCTGTGCTGACAGCTTAGAGCCTGAAGCATGCTTCATATTCTGTGTCTCCCTCTCACTCTGCCCCTCCCCTGCTCATACTGTCTCTCTCTGTCTCTCAAAAATAAATAAAAGATATAACAATTTTTTAAAAACAAATAAATAAAATAGTATCTAAATATAAACATTACAAAGGAATAAATTAAACTTAAGATGTACAAGCCCTCTTCTGTAAAGCTACAAGACATTTTTGAGAGAAATTATAGAATACTTAATAAATGGTGATATCTTCTATGTATATAAATTATAAGATACAATATTGTTAAGATTTCAATTCTTGAGAGAGGCATCCAAAATGGCAGTGCAGGAATATTGAAGTCACCTCTTCCCAAAGCCACATCAAATCTATAGTTACCTATATGTGAGTCATTTCTTCTGAAATATATGTGAAAATTAGAAGAAATTCTCTCTGCAACAAAGGATAAAACGTCATACTGAGACTGGTAGGATAGGCAGACACACAGTCTCATACACACACACAAAAGCAAACCACCTTTGGCATGGCAACAAACAATGGGGTAGGGATCATACCAGAGAGGTACTTCTGGAGAATTAAGGAGCTGGTATCCCTCATTGGTACCCTGAACCCTGAGATATACACAGGATAAATAAGTTCCCATAATTTCTGGCTTGAGAAACTGACAAGGCTGATGTCTAGGGGTCCCAAAGTGCTTTAGGAAACTGAAATTACTCTCTTGTAGGGCTCACATCGATTCTTGCTTGCCCCCAAACCTTGATATATAACAGCATTTTGAAAAGTACCTGGACTAAATGTGAGAAAGATTCATTTGCTGATCCAGAGTCATTGGCTGGTGAGGCAGGGGATCATTGAGATGTTGCCAAAGACAAAGTGCTGGTGGAAGCTATTGTTGCACTCTCCACATAACCTGCTAGCACAAGTGGGTGAGGTTGGATGCGGCACTCCTCTACCCCTCCGGTAGCCTTGTTGGGATGTTGGAGTTGAACAATCATGGAACTTGTTTAGACCAGAGAGTGGGACAACTGAAGCACTCCCCCACTTTCTGGCTAGGGAAGGTAAGCACAAAGAGATGGGGATTTCTCCTGCTCCCTAGCTAAAATCTGTGAGCAGTTGTGGCACTCCCCTCCCCTGGTTGGGGCTGGCAAACATAAAAAGTTGCATTCTTCTGCTCCCAGCTTAAAGCTGGCACACATGCACAAAGCACTCTCCCACTGAATTATTGAAGATTCTGAATAAGCACAGTGAAGACATTTTCCATTGCTTTTCTGGAACTGGTGAGTGTGCCCCGCCCTCTACATTCTTTACTTGCCTTCCTAAAGCCAGCAGGCATGTGAAAAACACACAGAAAACATGCCTTGATTGCCTGCCTCTGTGGCCAAGAGCGCTAGAATTCCTGAGTTCCACAGGACTGTGATCAACACAAAGACAGTTCTTACCAGGCGCTACTCTTAGGATACTGCATAGACAGCGCACTGAAACACAGGCCTGTCTGCAAAAGGACTATTTATTTAGCCTGAAGCTTCAGCCTGAAGAACAAGCATCAGGTTTCTTACACAGAGATTAAGGACATCTTCCAGGGAAACTTAAGAAAGAAAACACTATCATTGTTCACTCCTTTGGCCTTATTACAACTTGACATGTTTACCCATAAAGGAGCTTACACACTCATCTGAAGCCCCAATTTTTCAAACTTTTGCCCAAGGAACACTTCCAGAACTCCTGATGTGGAGGTCAGCAGAGATTAAAATTGTGGTCCCAAAGGACACTGAATTTTGCCATAATTTGAAAGGTGTTGCCTGAAGATCTTACTTTCAATCAGCCTGAAACTAGGTGTTAAAATGAGATGCCTCACTTTGAATCACAGACAGATATTGGCACATCGTTAACAATGTGAGCATATTAAGAATACATCAGGAGGTTTAGAAAATCACAAAGGTTCAAGAGAAAACCAAGAGTTTGGGCAAGTGAAAATGAGAAGAATCAACACCTACAGAAAGCCATTCCTTCAAAAAAGAGAGTAGCTAGTAGCTCTTTATTTAGTAGATAGAAACAGAAACAGAGTCAAGCAAAAATGAGGAAAAAAGAAATATATTCCAAATGAGAGCACAAGACAAAAATTTAGAAAAAGGCCTTAATGACACAGACATAAAAAATCTACCTGATAAAGAATTTAAAGTACTAATCAGGGTGCCTTGATGACTTAGCTAGTTAAGCATCCAACTTTTGATTTTGGCTTAGGTCCTGATTTCATGGTTTGTGAGATCAAGCCCCATGTTGGGCTCATGCTGACAGCATGAAGCTTGCTTGAAATTCCTTCTCTCCTCTCTCTCTGTCCCTCCTCCTGCTAGTTCTTGTTCTCCCTTTCTCTCAAAATAAATAAAGTTAAAAAAATAATTTAAATTAATGATCATAGTAATGGTTATACAACTCAGCAGAGTGAATGAAGAAAGTGAGAATGTTAAAAAAAAGAGATAAAAAATAAGAAATATAAAACAGAAATCACAAAGCTGGAAAATACAATGACTAAATTGAAAATACACTAGAGTGTTTGACAGCAGACTAGATGAAGTAGAAGAAGAAATCAGTGAGCTGGAAGATAAAATAATGGAACTCATCCAGATACAATAGCCGAAAGTACTAATAATTGAATTCAGTAAAACCACAGGATATAAAACTAATATATTAAAATGTGTTGCATTTCTATACACTAATGAAGAAATAATAGAAAAAGCAAGGAAACAATTCCATTTATAATTGCACCAAAAATAATAAAATGTCTAGGAATAAATGGAGGTGAAAGACCTGTACTCTAAAAACTATAAAACCTTGATGAAAGAAACTGTAAATGACACACAAAAAATAAAAGATACTCCATGATTATGGATTGCAAGAAACAGTACTGTTAAAAGGTCCACACTACCCAAAGCATTTTATAGATTTAATGCAACCAGCAACATTTTTCGCAGAACTTAAACAAATAATTATAAAATGTATATAGAGTAACAAATGACACTGAATAGTTACAGCAATCTTGAGAAAGAAGAACAAAGCTGAAATAAACACAATCCCAAATTTCCAGATATGCTACAAAACTGTACTATTTTAAAATATATGGTAATGACACGAAGTAGACACAAAGATCAATAGAACAGAATAGAAAACCAAGAGGTAAACCCACAATTGTATGATCAATCAAACTATAACAAGCAGGCAAGAATATGCAATAGGAAAAGGAAACTGTCTCTTCAACAAATGATGCTGAGAAAACTGGATAACAACACACAGAAAGAAAGAAAGAAAGAGAGAGAGAGAGAGAGAGAGAGAGAGAGAGAGAGAGGGAAACAGAAAGAAAGAAAAAGAAAGAAAGAAAGAAAGAAAGAAAGAAAGAAAGAAAGAAGGAAAGAAAGAAAGAAACTGGACCATTTTCTTACACAATACATGAAAATAAACTAAAAATTGATTAAGTATCTAAATATGAGACCACAGACATAAAAATCCTAGTTGAGAGCACAGGCAATAAATTCTGTAATATTGGTCATAGCAACATCTTTCTAGATATGTCTCCCGAGGATAGTAAAACAAAACAAAAAAATAAACTTTTGAGACTACATCAAAATTAAAATGTTCTACACAGCAAAGGAAACAAACAAACAAACAAGCAAAAGAACTAAAAGATCCTGCCGAAAGGGGGAAATATTTGTAAATTACATATCTGATAAAGGGCTAGTATCCAAAATATATAATGAACTTATATAACTCAAAACCCCACAAATAGTCCAATTAATACCAAGCAGAAGACATGAACAGACATTTCTCCAAAGAAGACATAGAATGTTCTGTGTCTTAATTGTGATGACGATTTCACAGATATGAACATATTTCAAAATGCATAAAATTTCTCATTTTAAAGATACATCTAATTTTATGTAAATCCCCCAAATAATATTGATACAAAGATATTGAAAATTAGAAACAGGATATTTTCCAAATAGCATGAAGACTTTTGATTTGTATCCAAGTTAAATCCATTCGTAAAACTTGTGTAGAATATGTTTTAAGGGGAAACAAAGAAACCTACTTTACAACAAATAGATCTCTTGCGGCCCTGCATTAGATTTCTTGCATATCGATTCAAAGTGCTTCAAGAAAAATAACAGGCAAAGTCAAACCTAAAATTGTCACCTCTAGATGAGAGTTAAAATGGTGGGTAAGGTATTTTCCTCATCTCTCAAGATATATTGAGGTCAGATCACTTGGAACACTCAGGAAATCAATCCATGGAGCAGCAGAAGAATCTCCACAGCTGTAAAGAGACAGCTTGACAGAATCAAGGTGTGTGTATGTGAATTCTGGGAGATAAAAGAGAATTGCCATGGAGGGGAGGGAGTACTTTCTGTGGAGACACAAAAGGAAGAGAAAGAGAGAAGAGAAGGGTTGTGAAAGTATGGCAGGAAGTTAGCACAAGAAAAAAATCTCCGTGGACATGGAGAGTATGGAGAGTGACAGGTGTTTTTTGTTTGTTTTGCTTTGTTTGTTTTGTAGAAAATGGTATTTAGAGCTGATAGAGATTTCAAAAGTTTCAGAAGTGCACATCTTTCTTTGGAGCAGAGAAGTGGTGAGCGCTCCTGTAGAGGAGGGAGCCTTTTCTGGAGTGCATAGCACGGTGTAGTCATGTCTGGAGCACTCTGGTAGAAAACATTCCCTTCCCAGAGTACTTTGGGAAGAGGGTTTATTGCCTCCCCAAGGAAAAAAAAACCTTACAAATGGCAGCCTTTTCATCAGCGGGGTGGAGAGTACTCTGGTCCAGAGCAGGGGACAGGAGTGGTAGGTCCTTTAAGACATCAGGTTTTGAATCCCAGCCAAATGCCAAAAGGGCATCGGAGAACTGTGGACAGGGCAAGCTGACTGGCCTTGATATTCTGTGAGGGTTGCCTGAACAGTGTGAATTGAGATACCTGGTCTGGGGAGGAGAGATTGGGGTGATGACAGTTCCCCCCATAAGGGACATGGTAGGACTTCAAGGAGCAAAACAGTGGCCAAGAATACAGGCAGGACATGCTTACACAAAAACCCTGCCCTTTCGTGCCTGACAACTACTTATTTACTGGGTAAGATTGATTGACCTAATGCAGCTGGACTCTCTTCCAGACCAGCACAGCTACTAGCCACAGACACTAATAGACAATTTTTTTTCTTTTTCCTTTTTTCCCTTTATCCTTTCTTTCTTTCTTTCCTCCTTTTTATTTCTTTTGGAATCAGACTCATAGTTTCTGATTTGTTTTTTTTCATTTCATATGTATAACATGTATATATATATATATATAATGATGAATGAATATATAATATATATCTTAATATATTATTTATATATAATATAATATATTTTATACTATTTTTGTTCCATCTTTCGTATTTTCCTGTTTTTTTTCCTTCTTTTTTTCTCTATCCTTGGAAATAGCCTTATACTTTTTAATTCTGTTTGGTTTTCTTTTATTCCCTTTCCCTTTTCTCTTTTTATAAGAACAGATATCCTCCCACCATTTATCTCCAGGGTTACTTCAACAAACAAATCAAAGCACACATAGTTCAAACACATCACCACTGCAAGTAAGGCAGAGCTCTACAGAGTACTGATAAGTGGCATAGAAAAGCCAAAATGTAAGAGGGGAATGAATGCAACATACACCAGAAACACTTCTTTGAGTGCCAAGTCCTTGACAGTGTATGACCCGTTCTATTTTTTTATAATAGTTTATTGTCAAATTGGTAGTACTCTCAGCTACAGGACACATGACAAGCTTTTAAAACACACAAAAAAGACATAAACCTAGACAAAATGACAAGACAGAGGAATTTTCCCCAAAAGAAAGGTCAAGAAGAAATAACAGCTAGAGAATTGCTCAAAACATATATAAACAACTTATCTGAACAAGAATTAATAACAAAAGTAAAAAGCTAATAGCTGGACTTGAAATAAAACAGAAGATACTAGGAGTGTCTGGGTGGTTCAGTCATTTAAGTGTCCGATTTGGCTCAGGTCATGATCTCACAGCTTGTGAGTTAGAGCCCCACGTTAGGCTCTGTGCTGACAGCATGGAGCTTGGAGCTGGCTTCAGATTCCATATCTCCCTCTCTCTCTCTCTGTGCCCCTCCCCTGCTCGTGCTCTATCTCAATCTCTCAAAAATAAACAAACATTAGAACATAAATATTTTATTTATTTTTTATTATTAATAGTTTCTTATCAAATTGGTTTCCATATAACACCCAGTGCTTCTCCCCACAAGTGCCCCCCACCACGACCATTACCCCCTCCTCCCCACCCCCTCCCCCTTCAGTCCAAGGTTCCTTTTCAGTATTCAACAGTCTCCCATGATCTGTGTCCCTCACTCTCCCCAGCTCTCTTTCCCCCTTCCTCTCCCCATGGTCCCCTGCCAGATCCCTCCTGTTAGACCTATGAGTGCAAACATATGGTATCTATTCTTCTCTCCCTGACTTATTTCACTTAGCATGACACCCTCGAGGTCCATCCACTGTGCTACAGATGGCCATATTTCATTCTTCCTCATTGCCATATAGTACTCTATTGTATATATATATACCACATCTTCTTGATACATTCATCAATTGATGGACATTTAGGCTCTTTCCATGATTTGGCTATTGCTGACAGTGCTGCTATGAACATTGGGGTACCTGTGCTCCTATGCATCAGCACCTCTGTATCCTCTTATACACCAAAAATGAAGCAACAGAAAGAGAAAGCAAGAAACAGATTCCATTCGCAATTGCATGAAAAGCCATAAAATACCTAGGAATAAACCTTACCAAAGATGTAAAAGACCTGTATGCTGAAAACTATAAAAGACTTATGAGGGGCGCCTGGGTGGCTCAGTCGGTTAAGCGTCCGGCTTCGGCTCAGGTCAGATCTCACGGTTCGTGGGTTCGAGCCCCGCGTCAGGCTCTGTGCTGACAGCTAGCTCAGAGCCTGGAGCCTGTTTCAAATTCTGTGTCTCCCTCTCTCTCTGACCTTCCCCTGCTCGCACTGTCTCTCTCTGTCTCTCAAAAATAAATAAAAAGCATTAAAAAAAATTAAAAAAAATTAAAAAAAAAGACTTATGAAGGAAATTGAAGAATACACAAAGAAATGGAAAAACTTTATGTGCTCATTGATTGGAAGAATAAACCTTATTAAAATGTCATTATTACCCAGAGCAATTTACACATTCAATGCAATCCCCATCAAAGTTTCACCAGCATTCTTCTCAGAGCCAGAACAAACTATCTTAAAATTCGTATGGAACCACAAAAAACCCCGAATAGCCAAAGTAATATTGAAGAAGAAAACAAAAACAGGAGGCATCACAATCCCAGACTTTAGCCTCTAATATTTTTAAAAAAGAAAAAAATAACATAGAATATACCAAAGAAACCCTCATTACAGAGATCAAAGAATTAAGAACTAGTTCAGATTAATTAAAAACTCTATAACTGAGATGCAAAATAAACTAGACACAGTGACAGGGAAGATGGAAGAAGCAGAGGAGAGAATAGCTGAAATGGAAACTAAAATTATGGAAAAGCATGAAGCTGAAAAAAAAATAAAAGAAAATTACTAGATGATGAGGGGAGAATTAGAAAACACAGTGATACCATAAAACAAAACAATATCTGTATCATAGGAGTTCCAGAAGAAGATCAAGAGAAAGGGGCAGAAGGTTTATTTGAAGAAATTATTGCTTAGAACTTCCCTAATCTGTGGAATGAAACAGGCATCCAAGTTCAAGAGATACAGAGAACTCCCTTCAAAACCAGCAAAAAACAGGTCACACCAAGACATCATAGAGAATCTTGCAAAATACAAAAACAAAGAGAAAATTCTGGAACGATGTAGGAACAAAATGTCCTTAACCATGTATCTTAACCAAAGATACACATGTAAGGTTGGTAGCAGACCAGTCCACTGAAACATGGCAGTCCAGAAAGGAGTGGAAGGAAATATTAAATGTTCTGAATAAGAAAAATATGCAGCCAGGAATACTTTATCCAGTGAGGCTTTCATTCAGAATAGAAGGTGAGATTAAGACTTCACCAGACAAACAAAAACCTGCTAAGGTGGCTTAGCTGCATGGAAACCAGTAAAAATTACAAGGACCAGAGATGATCATCAGAAACACAAAATCTTCAGATAACACAATGGCACTAAATTTATATCTTTCAATCATCACTCTTAACGTAAAAGTACTAAATGTACCAATCAAAATATATAGTGTATCAGAATGGATTAAAAAACTCAATCTATATGCTGCCTACAAGAGAATCATTTTTATCTGAGGACACCTGCAAATTGAAAGTGAGGGGATGGAGAATCATCTATCATGTTAATGGATGTCAAAAGAAAGCCGGAATATCCATACATATCAGGAAAACTGTATTTCAAAACAAAGTTTGTAATAAGTGATGAAGAAGGTCATTATTTCATAATTAAGGGGTCTATTCATCAACAAAGTCCAACAATTTTAAATATGTATGCCCCCAACTTCGAGGAACCAAAGTAAATAAATCAGTTAATCACAAACATGAGCAAATGTATTGATAATAATAGCATTATTGTAGGAGACTTTAATGCTCCACTTACAACAGTGGACAGATCATCTAAGTAAAAACTCAACAAGGAAACAATGGTTCTGAATAACACACTGGACCAGATGGTTTAACAGAAATATTAAGAGCATTTCACCCTAAAGCAGCAGAGTACACAAACTTCTTGAGTGCTTTTGGAAAATTCTCCATAATATATCACATATTGTTTACAAATCAGCCTTTACTAGTTACAAAAAGATTGAGATCATACCATGCGTATTTTCAGATCACAACACTATGAGCTTGAAATCGAGCACAAGAAAAACTTGGAAAACCCTGTAATGCATGGAGGTTAAAGAACAAACTACTAATGAATTAATGGGATAACCAGTAAATGAAAGAATAAATTAAAGGTACAAGTAATTAAATGAAAATGAAAACATGATAATCCAAAGTCTTTGGAATGCAGCGAAGGCAGTGCTAAAAGGAAAGTACATTGCAATTCAGGCCTATCTCAAGAATCAAGAAAGGTCCCAATACACAGCTTAACCTTACACCTATAGGAGCTAGTAAAGTAGCAATAAATAAAGCCAAAAGCCAGCAATAAAAGGGAAATAATAAACATTAGAATAGAAATAAACAATATAGAATCCCAAAACACAATACTGATAAATGAATCTAAGAGTTTGTGTTTTTTTCTTGAATGAGTAACAAAATTGATAAACCTCGAGCCAAAGTTCTCAAAAGGAAAAGAGAGAGTACCCAAAGAGATAAAATCACTAATGAAAGAGGAGAGATCACGACCTACATCACAGAAATACAAACTAAGAGAATACTTTGAAAAATTATATGCCAGCAAACTGGACAATCTGGAAGAAATTGGAAATTCTTAAACACACAACTAACAAAATCTTGAAATAGAAAATTCTAACAGGTCCATAATTAGCAAAGAAATCAAATAGGTTATCAAAAAATTCTGAGCAAATATGAGTCCTGGGCCAGATGTCTTCCCAATGGAGTCTACCAGAAATTTGGAGAAGAGTTAATACCTATTCTCCTCTAAATGTTACATGAAATAGAAAGGAAGGAAAGCTTCCAGACTCATTCTATAAATCCAGCATTACTTTGATTCCAAAACCAATAAAAGACCCCAGTAAAAAGGAGAATTAAATGCCAATATCCCCAATGAACCTGGATACAAAAATTGTCAAAAAGATTCTTACAAATTGATTTCAACAGTATGTTAAAAGAATTATTCACATGATCAAGTGGAATTTATTCCTGGGTTTCAAGGATAGTTCAATACTTGTAAATCAATCAATGGGATACACCACATTAATAATAAAGGAATGGAACCATGCAATGCTTTCAAAAGATGCAGAAAACGCATTTGACAAAATACAGCATAATTTCTTGATAAAAATGCTCAAGACAGTAGGGATAGAAGAAACATACCTCAAGACTATAAAGAGCATATAAAAGGACCCACAGCTAATATCCTGGATGGGGAAAAACTGAGAGCTTTCCCCCTATGTTCAGTAACATTACAGCGATATCCACTCTCATCACTGTTGTTCAACATAGTGTTGGAGTCCTAGCATTAGCAATCAGACAATAAAAAGAAATAAAAGGCATCCAAATAAGCAAGGAAGAAGTCAAACTTCCCAGATGACATGATACTCTACATGGAAAACCCAAAAGACTTCACCAAAAAAAAACTGCTAGAGCTGATTAATGAATTCAGCAAAGTTGCAGCACATAAAATCAATGTACAGAAATTGGCTACAATTCTATACATAAATAATGAACCAGAAAAAATAAGTATCACGGAATTTATCACATTTACAATTGCACCAAAAACCATAAGATACCTAGGAAAAAACCTAAATAAAGTAATAACATATCTGTATGCTGAAAACTATAGAAAGTTATAAAAGAAATTGAAGAAAACAAAATTAAATGGAAAAACATTCCAAGCTCATGGATTGGAAGAATATGTGTTAAAATGTCGATACTACCTAAAGCAATCTACGCATTTCTTACAATACCTATCAAAATACCAACAGCCTTTTTCACAGACCTAGAAAAAAACAAAATAATCCTAATATTTGCATGGAACCACAAAAGACCCCAATAGCCAAATTAATGTTGAAAAAGAAAACCAAAGCTGGAGGAGTCACAATTCTGGAGTTTAAAGTGTATTGCAATGCTATAATAATGAAGACACTATAGTATTGGCACAAACAGACACATAGATCAATGGAATAAAATTGCGATTTCAGAAATGGCCGACAGATATATGGCCAATTAATCTTCAAAAAAGCAGGAAAGAATATCCAATGAAAAAAAAATAGTCTCTTCAGCAAATCATGCTGGGAAGCGACAAGCAGGAGAATAATACTGGACACTGTCTTACATCCTACACACAAATAAACTCAAAATGGATGAAAGGCCTAAATGTGAAACCAGAAACCATCAAAATCCTACAGGAGAAATCAGGCAGCAACTCCTTTGACCTAGGTCACAGCAACATCTTATTTGTCATGTCTCCATAGGCAAGGGAAATAAAGCCAAAAAGGAAATAGTGGGACCTCATTAAGATAAAAAATAACTTTGCATAGCCAAAGAAACAGTCAACAAAACTAAAAGGCAACCATCTTAATGGCAGAAGATATTTGTAAACGATATATGTAAATCATATAAAAGATTAGTATCAAAGATTTATAAATAACTTACCAAACTCAACACACTTAATACAAATAGCCCAGTCAAGTAATGGGGAAAAGATATGAATAGACACTTTTCCAAAGAAGACATCCAAATGACTAACAGGCACATGAAAAGATGTTCAACATCACTCACCATCAGGGAAATACAAATCAAAACCACAATGTGATACCATCTCACACTTATCAGAATGGCTGAAATGAACATCTCAGGATACAACAGATGTTCGTAAAGTTGCAGAGGAAGGGGGACGCTTTTGTACTGTTGTTGAGAATGCAAACTGGTGCAGTACTCTGGAAAACAGTGTGGAGGTTCCTCAAAAAAATTAAAAATAGAACTACTTTATAATTCAGCAATCTCTCTAGTAGGTCTTTATCCAAAGACCTTGAAAGATTTGAAAGAGCACATGCACTTCAATGTTTATAGCAGCATTATTAACAATAGCCAAACTATCTAAAGAGCACAAATATCTATCGACTAAGGAATGAATAAATAAAGAGATGATATGTATATACCATGGAATACAATTCACAATGAAAAAGAATGAAACCTTGCCATTTACAACAACATGGATGGAACTGGAAGGTATTATGCTAAGGGAAATAAGTCGGTCAGAGAAAGATATCATATGATTTTACTCATGTGGAATTTGAGAAACAGAACAGATGAACATAGGGAAAAGGAAGGAAAAATAAGATAAAAACAGATAGAGAGGCAAACCATAAGAGATTCTGAAATATAGAAAATAATCTGAGGTGTGCTAGAGGGGAGGTGATTGGGGGAATGGGTAAAGGGGTGATGTGCATTATGGAGGACATATTTTGGGATGAGCACTAGGTATCATATAAGAGATAAATTACTGAGTTCTACTCCTGAGGCCAGACTACACCATATGTTAACTAACTTTAATTTAAAATTTAAAAAAATCCCACCTCTAAGAAAGTCATTGTTTTGGCTTATTATACCATGGCAGTAGGCAGAATATAGATTATCAACAGGTAAATGACATACACCATCATGCCTATGTAAGATTCCTTCTGAAATTCAGATACATTACTTTAAAAAGTGAAAGTAATATAGTTTTTTCACCTTGAAATTCTTATGTCATGATCATAAGGATGCATCACGGGTACATTTCAGAAGCAGGTTGAATAGAGAAGAAGAATTTTGATAGTATAAACATTTATAGGAAAAACTTATCAGCAGTATAAAGGTACTGAAAAAAAGTTACAGACAAAAAGAGGAAGGAAACCAAAGTCAGATAAAATCATTCACTTGGTTGCTAAGACTCCTGACTGAAGAACTATCATGAAATCTTATGTAAGATTTTTTTATGAGAAAATTGCAGTCACACACTTGAGATCTCAGAATTCATGATGAAAAAGAAATTTCCTTTTATTTTCCTGCTATTTCCTTCTGCTACTATGCCTCTTTTGCTTTGTATTTTAATTTACTATTTATTGAGTACTTATATCAAATGCTATACTTTCTCACATCAAATGAGAAACATAGATATTTTCATTTCATACTCACAAAACATAGTTACTACTAGTACTCACAAAATATAGTTATTACATTATCCTCATTTCAGATAAGAAAACTGGAGCATCGATGGATTTAGTAGTTTGATCACGTGCAAACAGCTTGTAAGGGGTAAAACCAGGATTCAAATCTAGGTATGAATGACTTTACACACCAGATGATACTCATAAGATTGTTTTAAGTGAGAGGTTATCTATTTATTTTTTTCATATCCACCCCAGTATCCAGACTTTTGAAATCTGCTATTTTCCCTCAATATTTCACTGCACCTGTTTTCTAAAGTAAACAAGACTGGTAACTAAATCTAATGGCCTCCTATTCATACTTTAAGGTCCACCTCAAGGTCACATCATTCCCAATGTCTTTCCTGGTATTCGTACCACTCCCTTCTCCAATTTGGAAATAATATTTCCTTCTTCTACTTCCCCCATAACCATTGCTATAGTGTTTATTGGATTTTTCAATCTCGTGTTTATGTCTTTATTCACATAGTAACATATTCACAATTTATTTATTGAGCACAAATGTGTCATTCATTGTCCTCAGTAAGGGAAATACAGAGGTGATTAAGACATATTCTTTTTTTCTCCTAAAGGATATACTCTAGTCAGGGGAATATAATGGTACATAATAATTATAATTTAACATGGTGAGCTATATATAAGTGGAACATGTTAGACATTCAAAATACGTGTGGGCTAAGTGTATTATTTTTCTGTTTACAAAAAATTGGGGGGAAATCATATATTTAAGGATGAGTTACTCAGATATCCATATAATTATTATCATATTGTGGGCTCAGAAAGACTATAAGTAGATTAGTTTTTAGCCAAATACTATACAATAATTACTTTAAACACTTTCAGCCAATATAGACAACCAATGGAAAACTTAGATTTCAGCTGTAGCATATAACTTAGGACATTCCATATATCCATCTTCTCCCCCAAATCTACATCCAAATATACTGCCCTGGTGCATACAAAACATACCATCTCTTCTACTTGGAGTACACATAGATATAGGCATTAATAAAATATTTGGATGCAAAAATAATTTAGATTTGAGAGAAATGTAATCTCAATTTCATGAATTCTTTAGGTAGTTTTGAATCAGTCAAAATAATAAAGATTTTTGAATATAGCCATCTTGTAAGATGAAACAGTTAATGATACTCACTTTGACTGATTTTGTGTATAGAGTCTATAAAATTAACATCTCATCTGTGCCCAATTTTTCATTTACTATACCCATAAACCTTGAGAAAATTTAATATCTTCTTGCTATTTAGTAACATCTAGAGATTTGCATGACATTAAATCTGTAATCTGGGTTCTCATGCCCTGACTTCTGAAATTTAAGTACTTAGATATATGGAGTTATGTGATACAGTGAAAAATTGAATCCAGCTTTTTGAAAGATCTATCAATACAGGAGTCATGTTGAAATAAACATTCATTGCATGACAGATAGATACCGCATCAACTTTTGCCTCTATAATCTTGACATGAAATAATACATTTAAAATGATGAATCACCAAATGTACTTCTCTCAGTCTCTTTGAAAGTAGTATTTTTGTTGAAAATGTCAGATAACAAATGTTTATAAGACAATTATGTGTTTATAAAACGCTAATATATTTATCAAATATCTGCCTATGTGGAGTGAAAGAATGTGTTGCTCTCATGGAAAACTGCCCATTTTAGAATTCACTTGATAGATTAAAAATCATTTCATACTTCACAGGAAAAAAAAAGGACAGCAAGATACATGGGTCTTCAATGCACTTATCTTTTCAGGTTACATAACTTTAAACTTTCCTTTCTCAAGAAACAAAAACTTAAGCAAGAGGAAAAAGTGAAACAGAAAGACAGATTAACTGCAGCATCTTAAGTTCATTTTTTCACACATTGATTTTCTTCTCAAATATTTTATTCTATGAGTTTTTGTACACATTGAGACTAAGATTCCATGACTACAAATCATAGTTTTATAGAAATGGTCTTTACTAGTTTACTTGATGTACCAAAACTATTTAGCTCATGTGTAAAAGACTTCTACTTTGCTTCACTTGAACTTCACCGTAAATGAAAGCAAAACTAAAAGAGTGAGATCTAGGCTGTAGCTTAAATATTTTATTTACTTTAGTGTATTAATTTTTTAAGGTAACATTCTTTGCAGGAACAATATCATTGTTTATGAATAAATTAAGAATATGAATATAAATGCATAATTCTATACATACAACAATCATTTAAATTTGCTTTTGAGTCTGAATGTCTGTATAACTAACTAATGGTACTATTAATGTCATTTAATTTGAAAGTATTTATTATAGACAACATCCTTAGCAATCCATATCTGTTTTCTCGTTTGTGGGACTCTTTCTCCTTCCAAATTCATTCTACATTCGAGGACATCCGTACACAGCTGTTTGCTTCCTCCCACCCTCCATGAGGTTTTGTGAACAGACCCAAGGAAAGCCGAGGGCCTTGTATTTAGTTAAATTAATGATATTCTTAGCATCAACCAAAGCAATTATGGCATAGGCAAAGTGTTGGAATTTTCCAAAATGAAAAAGTAAGGGTGCAAGCTTTTAGCTCTATAGGCAACGCTGGACAGAGTTCATAAGCAAAATGGTACTGGCAATGATTACTGCAATCACAAAGCCTTTCTCAACATTGGACATAAAAATAAACCATCACAATTTCCTGCATCCAGTGCCTTTCCAGTGTCTTCACCTAGTGAAGGGTTCCACTTGCTCTAGTTCCTCAGGCATATAATTCATCAAATGACCAGGAAGCTAAGTCACAAACTTCAACTTTCTCTATATTTTTAAACCACATGCTCCCAAGTCTTTCTGTCTGATGACAGAGTTAGACACCTAGCTCTAGTGTATCTTGTCTGAATAAATATCTTATAAGTTCTTGAGAGCTGATTATTAACAGGGTACTACTTATAAGATTTATAAATTATTGTCTATTGACCAGAGTTAGGAAACCATTTAGAGAACTACTGGAAAGTACTCAACATAATACAGCACCTATTTAAAGATGACAAATGTGTTCTATCAGAACAATAAAGCCAGACTTATTTTGTTTACTGATTCATCACTTAGCAGTCATATTCTCTACCACAAAAATGCAATTCTATCATCACACAAGTGTAATGACAGACATTGTATAGGTTAATGATAAGAGTGTGAATTTAGTCCTAGCTCCTCCCCTCAGTAAATTTGAGCAAGCTACTAAACATCCCTAAGCCTCATTTTGTCATATTTTAAATGGATACAATGGTATTTACTTCTAAAATATTTGATGGGCCTTAAATGAGATGATCCAATATTATACTTGGCATGTATGTAGTACTCGAAAATGCTAGGTAGTGATAATGGTGATGATGGTGGTGCTATCTGTGGTGGCCTACATATTTGTTGACATTCTTTTCATCAAATCATGGAAACTAATCCTTCCTTGAATGTGAGTAAACATTAGTTACTCGATTTTATTTAATAGAATATGGTAGCAATGATGCTGTGTGATTTGTAGGACACATCGTAAGAAGTAAATACAGTTTCTTTTTTTTTAATTTTTTAAAATGTTTTATTTATTTTTGATACAGAGAGAGACAGAGCATGAGAGGGGGAAGGGCAGAGAGAGAAGGATACACAGAACCGAAAGCAGGCTCCAGGCTCTGAGCTAGCTGTCTGCACAGAGCCTGACGTGGGGCTCGAACCCACGAACGTGAGATCTGACCTGAGCCGAAGCCGGAGGCTTAACCGACTGAGCCACCCAGGCGCCCCAATACAGTTTCTTCCCAATGTGTTCATTCTCTAATGTTATCTCTCTTTCTTACTCTCACTCTCTCTCAGTGAGTGTCTCTGGAAACAAGTCACTATGTCATTTAGGCATTCCAGTTGGCAGTGTCATCAAAATTCCCGGCCTACTGACAGCATCATCTGTCAGACATATTAGTGAGTCTTCAGATAATTCCAGCTTTCAGCCCTCAGAATTATCCAAGCTGATACCAAGTATAGCAGAGATGATCTGTTCTCACTAAGCTTTGCACAAATCATGGATTCATGAGCAAAAAATATTGTTGTTGCTCCTGTTGTAGGCCATTATATTTGGGGATTATTTGTTATATAACAACAGAGAAGTGGAACATCATCTGAATAATATGTGAACTAGTCACCAAAACCTGACTGATATGTCACTTTCATTGCAGGCTAAGGCACAAACTACCATTACCACAACAACAAATATTTGTCCATAAATGTAATTTGCAAAATAGTGTCTTAACTATTATCCCACTTGATGCCTATTACAACTCTACATTTATTTATTTTTGAGAGACAGAGAGAGACAGCACAAGCAGGAGAGGAGCAGAGAGAGAATGAGATCCAGAATATTAAGCAGGCTCCAGGCGCTGAGCTCTCAGAGCGCAATGCAGGACTTTAACTCATAAACTGTGATATTATAACCTGACCCAAGTCAGACGCTTAATTGACTGAGCCACCCAGGCACCCCAATGCCCATAACAACTCTGAAAGACAGGTATAATCACTAACTCTTTTTATAGAATAAACAATTGAGGTTCAGAGAAATTAGATAATTTGTATAAAATTACTAAAGTAATAAGTGATGGAGTCAAATTTGAACTCTACATATTGATCTTTACCTTGCGTGACAATACATAAGATTCTCGTTGGGTTTTAGTTCCTTCCCTAGGAGTGGTTGGTGTCATTTTTGGTGACCACTTCTATGGGACTCTTACATTTCATTCCTAAAACATTTATTGACATCTCGGAGTATATATGACATACAGAAAAAGATGTTTTTCATCAAAAAGTTAATAATTTAATAAGAGGATTCTAGGAACATGTGACACCATATGAAAGCCAGTTAGCAAAAAAATGGCAATGATACAATACCAACAACAAATATCATCCTTGGGGAATCACTCAATAACTAGCAATAATACTTCAATTATATGGTTGAAATGGCTGTCAGGCATGCACAGATTTGTTTGGAGCAGATTTTAAGCAAAGGATGAGATGCTAGAAAAAGGACTTTCATTACTGCTATTGATGGACAATGGGGAAAGGGTGGAATGGATCATTCTGAACTCTACAATGGGAAATAAATGACCATATGTGGAAACAAACTGAAATTACAAGGTTGGGGTAGTAAATAAATAATAATTTGAGAAGCAATGGGCAGGGTAAAAGACAAAGAAAGCAAACATCAGAAACCTTTCCAAAAACATACATAGAAGTTAATTTGAAATATGAAGCACTGTTTCTTTTCTTTGTCTCCATCTCTTCCCACCAGGTTTTCAAATTGGGGCAATTTTTACCCAACGAGATAATAAGAGTTAATAAAAATAACTAACATTTGTGGAACACAAACTGTGGACCAGGCACTTTTCTAAGGATTTTACATGCTTTATTTTATTTATGTCAAATAACAGCAGTATGATATAGGTACTGCTATTGTCTTCCTTTTACAGCTAAAGGAACTGGATACACAAAGAGGTTAGAATGCAGTGCAGGCTGCAAAGGAAACAATCAATAAAACTAAAAGGTAACTGATGGAATGGGAAAAGATAGTTGCAAATGACATATCAGATAAAGGGCTAGTATCCAAAATCTACAAGGAACTCACCAATCTCCACACCCAAAAAACAAATCATCCAGTGAAGAAATGGGCAGAATACCTGAACAAATACATCTCCAAAGAGGACATCAAAATGGTCAAAACACACATGAATTGATGCTAAGCATCACTCATCATCAGGGAAATACAAATCAAAACCACACTGAGATACCACCTCACGATATCCAGAGTGGCTAAAATGAACAAATCAAGAGAATATAGACGCTGTGAGACGGGCACCATCCTACACTGTTGGTGGGAATGTAAACTGGTGCAGCTGCTCTG
The DNA here is from genome assembly GCA_004023845.1 of Helogale parvula. Lineage (NCBI taxonomy): Eukaryota > Metazoa > Chordata > Mammalia > Carnivora > Herpestidae > Helogale > Helogale parvula. The sequence continues at coordinate 67,312 of PJEM01006199.1, forward strand.
GAAAACAGTTTGGAGTTTCCTCAAAAAACTATCAGTAGAACTCCCCTATGACCCAGCAATAGCACTGCTAGGGATTTACCCAAGGGATGCAGAAGTGCTGATGCATAGGAACACATGTACCCCAATGTTCATAGCAGCGCTGTCAACAATAGCCAAATCATGGACAGAGCCTAAATGTCCATCACCTGATGAATGGATCAAGAAGATGTGGTATACACACACACACACACACACACACACACACACACACACAATGGAGTACTACATGACAATGAGAAAGAATGAAATATGGCCATTTGTAGCAAAGGGGATGGACCTCGAGGGTGTCATGCTAAGCGAAATAAGTCAGGCGGAGAAGGACAGATACCATATGTTTGCACTCATAGCCCTAACAGGAGAAACCTAATGGAGGACCATGGGGAGAGGAAGGGGGAAAGAGAGTTGGGGAGAGAGAGGGACTCAAAACCTGAGAGACTACTGAATGCTGAAAATAAACCAAGGGTTGAAGGGGGAGGGAGAAGGGGAAGGGAGGTGGTGGTAATGGAGGAGGGCACTTATGGGGAAGAGCACTGGGTATTATATGGAAACCAATTTGACAATAAACTTGCCGTGACCCTCCCTGGTCCTCAGGCACGGGTTCTTCTCCTGAGGGAAGATAAGAGAAAAAGGAAAAAGGGGACAAAAGGGGACATACGGAAAATAAAACACAACACTCACGGTTTCTGGTTATGCGGAGAGAAAGAGAGCGTTTATTAAGAGAACTGTTTCTTATATACCATTCTCAGGGCAGAAAGAACAAAGCATTTGACTTTAAGTCAGAATATCAGGTAAAAGAAACGCCCGATCTGCCTTCAGCAATGCTGGGAAGCGGAGAATTAACACTGAATGGGTTTTGATCTTTATGCACCTTGGCCCTCTGGTCTGGCTCAGCATGACTGTCTATACCATCTCCTGCTTCCTGATGCAAATCTTGTTTACTGGCTCACTCTGCTGAGTGAATAATCCTAGCCTTGAGGCAGACAGAAACATGGCGGTCCCCGACATAAACTACTATAAAAAAAAGAAAAAGAAAAAAATAAATAAAATTTTAAAAAGTAAAAGAATAAAAAGAATGCCGTGCAAGGTCAAACTGTCCTTGGTACTTGGTGAAGGTGGTATTGAAACCCAATACTCTGTCACTAAAGGATATCCTCCTAATCTCTACCCTATACTGCATTTGTATAAAGTACATGGCCTAGTGTTAGTATCACTAGAGGGAATTATGAAAAAAAAGAGATCCTTTAATTTTCCTCCTAGATGACATTCTATGCAAATAATGCCAGGAATTCTTTATATCCTTTCTCACTTTGAGCTCAGATTAAGTCCATGTCATTTTCGTTGTGCTATGCCTAGTATATAATCTCAGGCATTTGGTGCATGAAAAGTACAATTTTATAATTATAAGTACATGTTAGCTATAATCAGTATTATTAATTAATCTATGGTATTTTTCATTATGCAGTTAGTAATGTTTTCACATGTAAAATAGTTTATGTCTCTGCTGTTAGGATACATAAATATGTAAATGATAAGCAGGAGGTAAGCTTAAATCATACTACATCCAACCCAGAAATATAAGTCCACACATTTTCTTTAGAGAAATGTTGCATTTTGCTCTCTATAAGCTGAATGACTTTGTGCTGTCAGTGCAACACTAAGAGTTATTCTTATTTTGTATTTTTTCAGTATGTTACCAAGAATAGGAATGTTTATAAAGTAGAGATTTATAGAGTTCATAGGCATCCATATTTCAGTCTGAATGTCAACCAGACACATTTTATCACTCTAATGTCTACAACAGTTGATAGCTGCAGTAAGATAATAATTGAAAAGTAATAGTGCTGGCAGGTATATGATCAAGCAAGCAAGTTATATGTCCCTAAAGGGAAGAATTGTCCCCTTTTAAGTATTTAAAGCATTAGACCAAAAATAAAGTTTCATTAGTTTATGAACACATCCAGCCAGCACTGTATAGCAGAGTGGCTTCAAAGAAACAACCCAGAAAAGAGTCTCTACCTTTGACTCACCTAAAAACCAACCCCCAACCCTCTAATATGGGGCCAGCTAGGATGATTTAAGGCATAAAGCACAGCCCCCTGCCACTCTGTGAACAACCTTTTCTCACTTGACTCCACCTCAGCTACCATTAAGAATAGGTAAAACAGTACTGTGTGGCACCCTTATTCTTCTGTACTTGAGAGACAGGTTTCCTGGTCATGAGGGTAAGGCAGGGCAGAGACCAGAGTGAGGAAGACAAGCCAGCAGGTTTCTGATTTTTCCCTCTACTATCTTAGCTTGGCTATAAAAAGTTCCTTTGTTGAGGAATAATAAAAATTACTTTGAAGAGAATGGAGTTGAAACTCCACTCCTAGTCATTCAGCAATCTCCTTTGTAAATGAGAATTTTCTGTTTGCTATTATACCTCCAATATTTTTTCTCTCCCTTAAAACATAGGCATTGTATATCTTTTCTTCTTTCAAAGCCCATACAATTTAGAAGTTCACTACTCTCTGACAAAATAGATTAGAATTCAGCAAGAAAATGGCTGCTTATTCTTTGCCAAAGATAGTAATAGAAAAAGAAAGCTTCCTATAACACCAAGAAGAAAATAAAGGTAGTATATAAAGGTAGGTAAAGGAGTATAAATAGCAATTACCTGCAATAGAATAAAATGATTAATATGCTTCTTAGCAATGTTACCATTCGATTATATGTATGTCACTTATTTTCTACATTTCTTAACAGGAATTAAACATTAATCCCCAAAGCTTTATTTTTCCAATGTCTCTTGTTCTCTAGCTTAAGTGATAAAAGCTGTAGCATATAGATAGCTCCCTCTCTACTGTAATTTTAAATCTCCTTTGCATTATATCATACTTTACATTATATTTATATTTATTTAAAATGTTTTTAACATCTATTATTTCCTTTTAATAATCCTCTATGCTACATTTTTTTTCTTTTAGTCCCAACCCAAGATTCTGCCTTTTATAATTCCCAAATATTATCTGCATCACTGCATCTAGTGAATATATTCATTTGATTAGATTCTCTTTTCATTTTACATTTCTGTACTGCCAAATCAGCTCCGGTTATTAGAGATTAAAGGCTTAAACATTGCAGGCACCAGTGACATCATGGTTACTATAGAAATAAAAATCCAGCAACAATAATACTAGGTTTCTTTCTTTATCGGCTTTACTGCATTGCCGATGTTCACACCTTCCATGCAAGTGTAAAAGCTTAGAAGCTCCCTGTCATTACATAACCTATAGTATTCTAAACAAATTTTCTGATTGTGTTTAAAGTGAGAATGAGAAAAAAACACAAAAAAGAAATAAAAAAGGGATTTTTGGTATTAGATTCGTCAACATACAGAATTAGCCCCAGATACTTCAAAGCCCTAAATGAAGATAAGGTAAATAAAACATACACTTAAAATATGCAGATAAATAGACCTAAGTTACATGGTATACATGAAAAAAACCAAATACTATACATGAACTAAATGACAAATGATGAAGTTCCTCGGCAAGAAGCCTTTCTTTAATAAACTAGATCTAGATTCTTTTATTTTTATTTTTATTTTTTATTTTTATAATAGTATATTGTCAAATTGGTTTCCATATAACACACAGTGCTTCTCCCCACAAGTGCCCCCTCTCCATGAACATCACCTTCCCCCCCCCTTCAGCCCTCGAGTTCATTTTCAGTATTCAGTAGTCTCTCATGTTTTGTGTCTTTCTCTCTCCCCAACTCTCTTTCCCCCTTCCCCTGTTAGACCTATGAGTTTTTTTTTTTTTTTACCATTTTAATTAGTGTCTAAACATGAGACTGTACCTTCAGAATATTTCCATTTTGAACGCCAAGAAAGAGCTTACTCTGGACTGTTTTTCACCTGCTATTTGAATTCTTATGCTGAGCCATCTGCTTCTATAATTAATAGGTATGCATTTTCTGTCAGTTACATTTCTGAGAAAATAAAGATTACTGTCTGAAGCCAATTACTCAACCTAATTGTAACCCGGAAACAGGTTGTTGACTTTAGACCTTGAAATAACAACATATCCACTTTTTACCCTGTTTGACAAAATGCAACATAAAATAATTTTTGCAATTTTAGAAATTTAATTTTTAATCTCTCTTTGTTTCTCTCTCCTTTCCCACTCCCTTGCCTTCTCCTTCTCCCTCCATCCAATCCTCACTTCCTCTCTCTGAGAAAAAGTGTGACTAAAAATGAGAGTGATTTTGAAATAAATTCTAAACTTGTCAAATCTCCAACAAGCTTCCATAAATTAATAATTCCTTTAGAGATCAATAACAAGACATGATTTCCCACTGAATTCCAACACTGCAAATCAATTTTAGGTTGCCGCTATGCCCATGACTTAGTATTCCAGGGATTTATGACAGAGGCAAAAATGCTTTATTGGAACACAATATGAATCTAATTGAGTACAAAACTGTGCAAACTGCAAAGTTATGTATGGTGTAACTAATGTAATTAAATATGAAAATTGTCATTACAAATGCAATTAGAGACTTTTACATTATTATATGTACAATACTAATAAGCTTATGGTCATTTATAAAATACACGCCTATTTTAACATTAGCACTGGCCAAAAATAAGAATAATGCAAAACAAACAATAAATGGAGTGTTTTCGAATGAGAGGCTTTAAGTAGGAGCAAATTCATAGCATTGCCAATAAGTTGACTTCAGCCATTTTCCCAATTAATTCTGATCACCATAGCTAGATCAATCAAGTGGTGATTTTCATTGATCATTGAGGCAATGTCAAATAAATTGTTATTTCAATACACCATATATTGTGTATGCATTGACAGAACCATACTGCCTCTAATCATTTGAATAAACAAAGCTGGCAACAAATGGGTTTGCCATTTATTTAAAATTTTAAATGTTTATTTACTTTTGAGAGAGAGAGGGGGGGGGGAAGGAGAAGATAGAGGGAGACACAGAATCCAAAGCAGGCTCCAGGATCATGACCTAAGCAGATGTCAGATGCTTAATCAACCGAGTCACCCAGGCTACCCTGGTTTTGCCATTTAGAATGCCACTTTGGTTTGTTTAGGTGCTACATAAGTATAACCACACGGAAATATCTCTATTTCTGTAAAACAGAAAGAATAGGTGAAAAAAAGGGAAAATTTACTCACATTTCTAACGTGACATCATGCAGATGGAATCAAAACATTTTTCTAATTCATGCAAAGCCAATTTATATATTTAGAAGTTGTCTGTGTCTGGAAGCCACGAAGTATATATATTCGAAAGGGGGATTAGCTCCTATGTAGATGAGCACTAACAGTCTCTGCAGACAAGAAAAATTTGATTGGTTTCAGGCCATGTGTGTTGAAAACAAATGAGTCCTCAACTATCCTATTCAATTCTCTCCTTGTAATGAAAAAAAAACTGAAGAAAAAGTAGTTTGAAGTGTGCTATAAGTAGCTGTCACAGCATCATGTTGAAGAGGCCTTAAAGAAATATACCACAGGAAGGAGGAAGTAGATGTCAGCAGAATAGGGGGACCCAAGGCTCATCTGGTGTCAAGAACACAACTAGATGACTATCAAGTCATCCTAAATCCCCAGAAATAGATATTGAAAACTGACAGAACAAACTCCACAACTAAAGGGAGAGAACAGGCAACATTAAGGAAATTAGGAAATTTGGAGACATGGTTCTGAGGAGAAATGAATTGTGGGTGCTATAGAATGGAGGGAGGCACGGTCATAGAGAAGGACAAGAGAAAGAAAGACAGATGAACACAGAAGGAAACACGCAAGGAGAATATTTCCCCAAAGCCATTAACTTGGCAAAAAAGAGGGGCTGAATTTTGTTAGTTCTTATAACCAGCAGGGCTTAAACCCTGGAGTTTTACAGGTCAGCAGAGTTGGCTGGGTTAGAGCCCAGAGGGCACTGTGCTGCTCTTTGAGAGAAGGCAGGCAAATAACATGGTCGGGGGAGGGGGCAGAAAGCATGGAAAGAATGATGATCTGAAGAATGCCTGTGGCACAGAGTGGGAGAGATTATTCCTTTTTCTAAGACTGTCTCCCTGAGAGGCAGCATTCAGAGCATTCAGGGGGATACCTCTGTGGGAACAAAGGAGATGACCAGCACCATTTCCTTCCCTGCTCCTCAATATAACCACAGAGCCACCTGTGAAAAACATCACAGAGCCCACACAGGTTGCCTAATTTGTTTACATCAAGCACCGCCCCCCTGCATTCTGACAGGACTGCACTTCTCATTCACCCTTGCCTCAGTCACAGCGATGTGGGCCCTTCCCGTAGAAGAAAATCATAAACCACACCGTATCTCCAGTTCTGCAGGGCCTCAGTTTTATTGAAAGTGGTATCAGGTATCATTTCACAAGCAAACCAGAGCACACCTGAATAAATTCATCACATTCAGGCCAGGGACCAAACACTTCACACATCAGCAAGGAAAGCCTCTTCAGTCAAGTGGCCTAAATGATAAAATAGCCAAAATACAACATCAGAGCACATGCAGCACCCACCAGAGACAATTACTGTAGCACCAGACCCTGGGTACTACATGTTCTCTTCCTCATAAAGCCATTATATTCAGGATCAGGAAACATAACTGGCTTTTCAAACATAGAGAAGAATGCAGAGACTTAGACAAAAAGGGAAAACAGAGAAATTAATCACAAATGAAAGAACTAGATAAGACATTGGCCAGAGGGTGAAGTGAAATGGATATAAGTAACATTCTTGGTGTATAATTTAGAGCAATAATCAAAAGGATACTCACTGGGCTTGAGAAAATAATAGAAATCAGCACTATGACCCTTAGATGAAGAATGCAATGCATTAGACTGGAAACAAACTTGATGAAATGAACAGGCTGGAAGAAGCAGAGGAAAGAATTAGTGTATGAAAAGACAAAAAATGGAAAATAATGAAGCTTAATACAAGAGATGAAGAATTATGCAACATGACAATATACATAAGAAAATCAGTGACTCCATCAAATGTAATAACATTCATATTATAAGAGTCCCAAAAGAAGAAGAGGGAAAAGGGGACAGAAAGGTTTTTTTTGAGGAAATAATAGCTGAAAATAGGCATTTAGATCCAGAAAGCACATAGAACTCCCATTAAAATCAACAAAGCAGGCCTAAAATAAGACATACTTCAATTAAATTTGCAAAACATAGGGATACAGAAAAAAAATCTTAAAAGCAACAAAACAAAGAAGTCCTTAACTTACAAGGGAAGACTTATAAGGCTCGTTGCAGATTTTTTTATGTTTTTTTAAATTTATTTTTGAGAGACAAAGAGAGGGAGCATGAGCAGGGGAGGGTCAGAGAGAGAGGGAGACACAGACTGAAGCAGGCTCCAGGCTCTGAGCTAGCTATCAGCACTGAGTCTTACGCGGGGCTTGACCCACAAACCATGAGACCATGACCTGAGCCGAAGCCGGAAGCCGGACGCTTAACCGACTAGCCACCCAGGTGCACCTAGTTGCAGATTTTTTAACAGGGCTTGGCAAGCCAGAGGAAGTGTCATGATATATTCAAAGGGCTGAATGGGAAAAATCTACAGCCAAGAATACTCTATCCATCAAGGCTATCATTCAAAATAGAAGAAGAGATAAAGAGAGCAAGTGCACGTGGGAAAGGTGGGAAAGAGAGAGAAAGAGATTCTTAAGGAGGGGGTGCACTGTCAGCTCAGAGCCCAACATGGGGCTCAGCCTCATGAACTGAACCGTGAGATCATGACCTGAGCCAAAATCAAGAGTCCCAGGCTTAACTGTTTGAAACACCCAGGCACCCCCAAACAAACTAGACTTTAAAATAAGGACTGTAACAAGAGACAAAGAAGGGCACTATATTATAATAAAGGGGAAAATTAATTAAGAAGGGCTAAGAACTATGGATATTTATGCACCCAACTTCGGAGCCTCCAAATATATAAAACAAATATAAAGGAATTAATTGATCATAATACAATAATAGTAGGGGACTTTTATACCACACTTACACCAAGAACAGATAATCTAAACATGAAATCAACACGGAAATAAAGGATCTGAATACTAAGCAGAATGGACTTAACATACATATTCCATTCTAAAACAGCAGAACACAGAGGGCATTCTTTGCAAGACAATATGGGCTGTTTAACAGAATATATCAAATTATAGGTCAAAAAAGAGGCCTCAACAACTACAAAAAAATTGATGTCATACCATGTACTTCTTCTGAACAAAACACTATGAAATTCAAATTTAACTACAAGAAAATTATGGAAAGACCATACACATGGAAGTTAAACAACATGCTACTACATAACAATGAATGACTCAATCAGGAAATCAAAAAATAAAAATAAAAAAGAAACTAATGGAAACAAATGAAAACTAAAGGACAATGGTTCAAAGCTGTTGAATGCAACAAAAATGCTCATAAGGGGAAAGAAATACAAGACTACCTTAAGGCAAGAAAACTCTCAAATAAACAACCTAACCTTATGCCTAAAGGAGCTAGGAAAAGCACAACAAATTAAGCCTAAAGTCAGCACAAAGGGGGTAAATATAAAGATCAGAGCAGAAATAGTTAATATAGAAACAAAAAAAAAGAAAGAAAGAAAACAAACTCAACAAAAGAACAGACCAATGAAACTAAGAGCTGGTTCCTTGAAAAATTAATAAAATTGATAATCCACCAACTAGACTTATCAGGCAAACAAGGAAAACGACCCAAATAAGTCAAATCACAAATGAAAGCATAGAAATAACCAGCACTACATAAATACAATTATAAGATAATATTAGAAAAAACTATATGCCATCAAATTGTACAAAATGGAAGACATTGAAACAGAAATCAAAGAATTCCCAACAAAAAAAAGTCCTGGGCCAAATGGCTTCACAGGTGACTTCTACCTAACATTTATGGAAGAGCTTATACCTATTTTTCTCAAACTATTTTAAACTAGAAAAGGAAAGGAAATTTCCAGCCTCATTATATGAGGTAAGTATTACCCAGATACAAAAAATAAATAAATAAATAAAAACAAAAACAAACAACCCCCCCAAAAAACAGATAAAGGCACCACAAAAAAAGAAAATAACGGTGCAAATATCTCTGATGGACATGAATGCAAAAATCCCCAATAAAATAGTAGTAGATTGAATCCATTGATACATTAAAAGAATCATTCATTAAGATCAAGTGGGATTTATTCCTGGGTGGCAAGTTTGGTTCAATAATTGGAAAGCAGTCATCGTGATACACCATATTAATAAAGGAAAGGATAAAAACAATATGATCCTTTCAATAGATTCAGAAAAAGCATTTGACATAGTAAACATCCATCTATGATAAAACAGGTTTAGAGGGAATGGAGTAGGTTTAGAAGGAACATGCGTCAACCTAATAAAAGACATCAATGAAAATCCCACAGCTAATATCATCCTCAATGGAAAAAAAATACTGAGAGCTTTTACTCTATGATCAGGGGAAAAGTGGGGTATCCATTCACACCACAGTTATTTAAAATAGTACTGGAAGTCCTAGCCACAGCAGACAACAGAAAGAAATTAAATGCATCTAATTCAGAAAAGAAGAAATTAAACTTACCATATTTGCAGATGACATAATACACTATATAGAAAACCCAGAAGACTCAACTAAAAAACTACTAGAGCTGAAAACAAATTCAGTAATGCCACAGGATACAAAATCAATGTACTGAAACCTGTGGCATTTATACACACCAATAGTTAATATGCAGGAAGAGAAATTTAGGAATCAAAACTATTTGAAATTGCACTAAAAAACAAAAGATACCTAGGAATAAACCTAACCAGAAGTGAAAGGTCTGTATTCTGAAAACTATAAAACACTGATGAAAAAATTTGAAAATGACACAAAGAAATGGAAAGACATTCCATGCTCATGGAATGGAAGAATAAATATTGTTAAAATGTCTACCCAAAGATATCTACACACCTAATGCAATTCCTATAAAAATAACAATAGCAGTTTTCACAGAGCTAGAACAAACAATCCTAAAAATTTGTATGGAACTGCAGAAGATAGCCAAAGCAACTTTAAAAAGAAGACCAAACCTGGAGGTATAACAATTCCGGATTTCAAATTCTATTACAAAGCTGTAATAATGAAAACAGTATGGTACTGGCACAAAAGTAGGCATATCGATCAAAGGAACAGATTATAAAATGAAAAAATGACCTCAATATATGGTCAATCTTCAACAAAGCAGGAACGAATGTTCAATGAAAAAAAAAAGACACTGTCTTCAACAAATGGCATTGGGAAAAGTGGACAGCAACATGCAAAAGAATAAAACTGGATCAATTTCATACACTATACAAAAAAAAAATAAACCCAAATGGTTCAAAGATCTAAATGTGAGACATGAAACCATAAAAATCATAGAGGAGAACCCAGGCAGTAACCTCTTTGACATTAACCAGGGCAACTTATCTCTGGGTATATCTCCTGATGGAAGGGAAACAAAAGCAGAAATAAACTATGGGACTTTGTCAGAATAAAAGCTTCTGCACAGCCACGGAAACAATCAATGAAACAAAATGGCAACCTATAGAATGGGAGTAGATATTTGTATATGTCATATCTGATAAAGGGTAGTATGCAAAATATATAAAGAACTTATAAAACTCAACACCCCTAAACAAATGTAATTTATAATGGGCAGAAGACAAAAAAAGACAACCAGATGGCAAACATACCCATGAAATGTTCCTCAACAACACTGATCATTAGGAAAGTACAAATTATAGCTTCAATGAGATAACAACTCACACCTGCCAAATTGCTGAAATCAACAACACAGGAAACAGCAGATGTTGTCGAGGATATGGAAAAATTGAAACCCTCTTACACTGTTGGTGGGAATGCAATCTGGTGCAGCCACTCTGGAAAACAGTATGGAGATTCCTCAAATAGTTAAAAATAGAACCATTCTATGATTTAGCACTACTAGGTATTTACCCAAATAATACCAAAACACTAATCCATAGGGACACAAGCACCCCAATGTTAATGGCAGCGTTATTTATAATAGCCAAATTATGGAAAGATCCTGTGTCTATAGACTGATGATAAGATAAAGAAAATGTGGTATATATATACAATGGAATATTACTCAGCCAGAAAAATATTAAATCTTGTCATTTGCAACAAGATGAATGGAGCTAGAAAGTATTATACTAAGTTAAATAAGTCAGAGAAAGACAAATAACATTTGATTTCCCTCATATGTGGAATTTTACAAAAAAGAAGCAAAGAAAAAAGTGAGAGAGACAGAGAGAGAGAGAGAGAGACAAGCATAGAAATTGATCGTGAACTATAGTGAACAAAATGAGGTTACCAGAAGGGAAGTGTGTGAGGTAATGGGCTAAATAGGTAATTGGTAATAAGGAGTGCATTTGTAATGAGCATAGGTTGTTCCATGGAAGTACTGTATCACTATAGTGTACACCTAAAACTAATGTTACACTGTATGTTAATTAACTAAAATTTAAATAAAAACTTTGAGAAGATACCTCAGGATCCTGGGGGGGGGGGGCAATACCCTGCTGGGACTGTGAGTTTGGATAAGCAACTTCAGAGTAACCATAGGCATTAAGGTGTGTGTGGGGTGGGGGGAGAGTTCTGCTTCAGCCAGCTCCTAAATTGGAAAATGCCAGGGGTTCTGAATGACTCCCAGAGAGTTAAATTTAGCCAGTTTCTTGTTGTTTGTGTTTAAAATGGAGTTTTCTTAGAAAGGTAATTTGATACTTATCAATGTATACTCAGACATATGACTTCTATGAATTAAGGATTATCTAATCTTTCTCTAAAGATTTTTCTTGATATTTTCAGTACCATGAAAAAAATGTATAATTCATTTAACTCATTAATAGTAGTGGTTTTTCAACCCTTTCAAATCTAGAAAAAACTGCATCATCATTAATTCTGATAAAAATATAAAAGATGAACAAAGATTCTAAAAATCTATCTCAAAATTAGAGGATTTCAAAACTTTTTTTTACCTTAACACAGAGAAAAATACATATTTGAACACTGTAACCTAATAGACATGCATGTGTTTTTACATTTGTGTGCATGTGTATACACATTAAACCAGGTTTTATAAATCAATATTTTAATTACATATTATGCATACTAATGTCCAATATTCTACCTCTTAAATATTTCAGTTGTGACATACTAAATTGATTTTATAACCAACTAATAGTTTTCAAATTGCAATTAAAAAAATGTATGTATTCATTTAATTTTCAGAGACAGAGAGCGAGCGGAGGAGGGGCAGAGAGAAAGGGAGTCACAGATTCTCAAGCAGGCTCCAGGCTCTGAGCTGTCAGCAGAGAGCCTGGCAAGGGGCTTAAATTCATGGACTGTGAGATCATGACCTGAGCTGAAGTCAGACACTTAACCACCTGAGCCACCCAGGCACTCCTCAAATTGTAATTTGAAAAGCATAGCTCTAGAGTGGCTGCACCAATTTACAATAGCCAAAACATGGAAAGAGCCTAAATGTCCATCACCTGATGAGTGGATCAAGAAGATGTGGTATACATACACAATGGAGTACTACATGGCAATGAGAAAGAATGAAATATGGCCATTTGTAGCAAAGTGGATGGACCTTGAGGGTGTCATGCTAAGCGAAATAAGACAGGCAGAGAAGGAGAGAAACCACATGTTTGCACTCATAGGTCTAACAGGAAAACAGGAAAAACCTAATGGAGGACCAGGGGGAGGGGAAGAGGGAAAGAGAGTTGGGGAGAGAGAGGGATGCAAAACTTGAGAGACAACTGAATGTTGAAAATGAACTGAGGGTTGAAGGGAAAGGGGGAGGGGGGAAAAGGGGTGGTGGTGATGGAGGAGGGCACTTGTGGGGAAGAGCACTGGGTGTTGTATGAAAATCAATTTCACAATAAAATATTTAAAAAAATTTTTAAATAAAAAAATAAAAGACAGCTGCATGATTGGAAGAAAAAAAAAAGCATAGCTCTAAATCATAGTGGTTGGTCAGTTTCTAAAAGCCATAGTTGCCACTGCCACTCAGTTGTAACATTCCTCTTTCTTTTTTTCTTTATCAGAAAGAAATAAAACCTACCCCCCCAAATGAAAACAAATGAATAAGAACAACTCACAAACAGACAGAGAATAACAGAAACACACACAAGCACACACACACATAATAATTGGTACTTGGAGTTGACAAAGAGAACTCCAATCAACTCAGATTAATATTCATGTGTTAAAATATGGTAACTGAATTCTTTTGCTGTGCTATCACTCTAATTTTTCATGTGGCTTTATTAAAGGGCCAGAAAGAATACTTTCTCTCAGACCTCATGTTTTTATTGTATTGCTAATAAACCTGAGATGAGGCAGGGAAATAATTTCTGATATCAATCATCCTCATTTACTTGCATACTATTGAGATTCTATTTCTTCCATTTATTATTTTTTTGTTTTAATTAAAACATAGATAATGACAACCCTTACTCCTATAATGTAGTTATAGATTTGAGAGAGCTATTTAGCTTGTAAGTTCATACCCAAGTAGTGCTAAATACTGGCAGATGAAAAACTTGATGGCATCCGGGAAAACACTGCAGATGGCTCCGAGGCAGCCCACCAAAATTTGTGTAGAGGAAATTAAGCAATAGCAAATATTGGAACGGTTCTGTGGTTATCTTTTCTGGCAAGGAATGGAATTGACTTCTCTGTAATATAATGTATGGCCAAGGATATCACAGTAGAAGAGTGAGACCAGATTTAGAGCCATGATTCAAAATTGCTAATGTCTACATCCAACTGACAAGTAGATAATAGGAAAGTTCATTAGACACAAGAAAAACAATGTCAATCACATTACATAGCGAAAAAAAATATTGCTATAAGTAAAGCTCTTTCTCTGTACAGGACAAATGTGTTTCCAAAAATATGGTTGTAAAACTAATTTATATAAAACCAATCTTATTTTTCTACTAGTTTCCATGACAAATTTGAGATGAGTCTCTAGAAAGATATATTGTAATAGACTGAATTGAAAAATTTTGGTGACTATCTGTGTTGGTTTTATTGTCACCAGACAAGCCTCAACGAATCCCATAGAGAATTTTTCAAAAGCTGTTATTTGTTTAATGTATCTCCCCTACAGGTATTCCTGCCCAGATAAGGTTGATGCTGGATCAAAAGAAACCAGATCAAACTAGACAGGCCCGAGATGGCATACAAAGTGGGCCAGAGTTCACATTCATCCTTCATTCTATTATATTAACATACTAAAATATCTTACCTACAGGCACCATGACAAGAAACCCCTGACCAGATAAAGAAGAAAAACGGTCATTCCTCAAGTTCCTGGAAATCTCTATCCTACCCCAGAATCCAGCTTACATTAGCATCCACAAATCTGTTCCCAGGCTATTATCTATGTTCCCTCTACCTCTCAGGGAAAAGGTACTTTTAGAGCATGAGCTGCTTTTCCATTCTGTGGCCATTGAATAATTTACCTGCTTTCCATTAAGTACCACTTTGATATTTGGTTACTCAGTCAAAAGTATTGATTAGAGAAAGAACCTATAAATTCTGACAATTCCATAGGGATGGCCATGTGCCTCCTAGCTTGGGGGATCTCCAGTGGCCTTCAAGAGTCACCCAACTTCTGTCACTTTGTCAGGACCAGAGGTAAGCCTCTTGGGTTCATCAGCTGGAATGTCTCCCAGGTCCATCCTCCTTTATAGATGAGTTTGCTTCTTCTGTTAGTGCCACTTCCCTGTGACAGTGGCCACATATAAGGATAACTGGGCAGTATCGTGATTAACAGTATAGGTCCGTTTTCCAAGTGTTTGGCAAAAACTCAAAAATGGCAGCAGTAAAAGTTCAGTACTCACTCCTGGGATATTGAGAGGCAAATCCATTTTGAAGTTGAATATCCAGAACAAAGACTGCCTGAAAAGGGCCCAGGAGTTCCCAGCTGGTCCTCAGGGAGGTTCCAGGGATGCCTGAGTGCAATAGTCAAGAGGCATAGTTGCAGCGGGTTTTCTTACTTTTGTCTTTCTTCCACTCTGGTTAACATCCTTTGTGCATCCTCTTCCTTTCCACTTCTCTTCATCACTCTTTGGGGCCCCATATCCCCTCTCCTTTCTATTTTCTATGTCTTAACAAATTCAAAGTAAGAACCTCATGGCTTGTCCACCAGAACTAGGGAATACCCAATAGACCCCATTGATTGGACATGCCTGGTTATATAGGACTCTAGGCTGGCATCAATAGGGCCAAGGTGCATCTTTGATCCCCTGGCACAGGAAGTTCTTTTGTATATCCTTCATGCTCCAAGATTAGAAATCTCTCTGATTATTAAAAACCACTCCAAACCTTATAGCTTCCAAAACTCTTTGGGAAATCCTGTTCCAAGAAGATGCCCAGATTAACCAGATTGGGGAAGCCACCCACCAGGAACTTGAAAGATCTTGGAAACCTCTTAGAATCTGGCTAAACATACCTGGGACCTTTATCTGTCTCTACTTTGCATAAAAGATTTTAGCCCTCCAGTGGGCAAAATCTTGTGGTATCTGTGTGCCCACCAACCATTTGAGGTTAACCTTGGGAAGCTGAAAACAGGTCAAAGGCGGTAGATCTAGGGTATGGAGACCCAGCTGTCTCATATACCAGAGAACACCTCATTGGGTTGTGTAATCCAGCTCTGGAAATCATATTGGTACTGCTCACTAACCAAAAAAGTAATTATTTTTCCTTTGAAATACAACCTGTTCATACTACTAACTGAGGCATTGGGAGACTTGGTCCCCTAATGGCTCCATAAATTATAACACCATCCTCCAATTGGACCTTCTGCGTCAAAGACAAAAATTTGGATAAAATCCCAGATATCCAGTTTTTCATGGCCTTATATCAAAACAGATGGTTGCAAAAGAAATGTAAACTGACCTCCACAGAGATATCACCTACAAAGAAAAATTACATATTGCCAATGTTATCTTCACCTCCTGAGGACCTTTTAGAAGAATCACCCCTGATCAGGCCAATTGTCGCTTCTTTATGTCCAGTGTCCACAGCCCCCAACATATCAATCTCAGACCTCACCTCCTTCTGATACTGCCCCAACAGAGGCACAGCCCCACCCGCACCCATGGAGGATTGGTTCTTCTTATCAATCCTTAGGCATGATGCCCCTTAGGCAGGTCCCAAACAGAGAGAAAAAGATGGTGACTGTTTATGCCCCCTTCATTACCTCAACAACTGGAGGGCCCACTCAAAGGGAGTAGGGGAATGCACAGAGGGGTTTCTCAAACTTATCTGAAACATCTTCCAAAGTCATGATCCCAAATGGGCAGATATTCAATCTCTTCTAAAGCTATAAAGAGTACTACTCATGAGTCTAAAAAGCCATAGAGTATCAGGATACCGAAAAGAGAATCCTGACTACCCATGAAAGCCCATCACAGACCTCATAGTCTTATTAAAATGAATCTGACAAAACAATTTCTAGATAAGTAACTGTGTGCCCCATGTCTCTTTACCTGCCAGGAGTATTATTGTTATCAGTTTTGGGTAGTCTACTTCTAGTTGCTTTAATATTTGTTCTGCTGTTCTCACAGATAGTCCACAGCCTAGGGATCTTCTAGCCCTTCTCTTCCAGCCTTCTACCATGATGCAAATACCCCTTTAAAGAAACAGAAAGCCCTTTGGGAAAATTAGTTATTGTTTTTTAGTGGCAAATTGAAGGTCAAATGCAAACATCACACTACTGGTTTAAACAAGACCTCAAGCTAAATACACTTAGAGTTTCCAAAAGGACTCTGAGAACCATCTGGATATGTTTTCATATGTGCTCCCCACTGCCCTTGTTTTAACATTCCAAAAATTGGCTTGCTCTTGCCCACCCTTGACTGGGAAAAATGTGGCATAAAAGAGAATGCTCTTCAGATAATTTGATCCCCAATGAAATACCGATTTGCTATCAGTCTCACCCAAGAAAAATTCTTGGCTCCATGAGGAAGACCCATCTACTGTTAAGTTACCCTCTCCAACCTCCCCAGAATTATAGAGGCCATAACCTGGCAGAGAGAAGAAGCATTAAATAACCTAAAAGTTTCCATAAACTCCCTGACCAATGTAGTTCTTGACAATAGATGAAATCTAGATTACTTTCTGGTTGAACAAGTATAAGTACTGCAAGCATGTGCAGTAATTCTCTCTTCTTGTTGCACCTGGATAAACACCGTAGGACAGGAAGAAGACAACATCATCAATTTTACAATCACTTTGAATGGCTCCACTCTTTTGGGACAGCTAAAGCCAGTTCTAATGATATATGGAACATAGTAAAGAATGCCCTACCTGAGTTTACCTGTTTCCTCCCCTTTCTTGGCCTACTAGTGGCAAACCTTGTTTTACTACTTTTTGGTCCTTGCATTCTAACCTTTTAGAAAGCTTTATCAGCAAAAAACTAGAGGCAATTAAGCTACGAATGGTAATCATCCAAGTATATGAACAGTTGGGGTTATAGCCTGATGACAACCAAACCTACGTTAAGATAACTCCCCTATTCTAGACTACCATGCCATCCAAAGTCAGCAGGAAGAAGGTATAGAATAAGAAACTCTGTACATTAATAATTCTTAAGAATGAGAATTAGTCAGAGGAGAGATTTTGTCACCAGATGAACCCCAAAAGGCCCCATAGAGGATTTCCTAAAGTTATTTTGTTTTGGTTAGTATTTCTCTTACAGGAGCTCCTGCTCAGATAAGATTTACACCAAACCACAAGAAACCAGATCAAACCAGACAGGCCCAAGATAGCTGACAAAATGGGCCGAAGTTCACATTAATCCTTCTTTATGTTACATTAAATACTAAAATCTCCTTCCTACAGGCACCATTGCAGGAAACCCCTGATCAAATAAGGAAGAAAAAGGGACATAACACAAGCTCCTAGAAACCTCTGTACCTTCACCCCTAGAACCTTCTGGCATTAATTATTCCCTGGTCTGTCTCCAACCATATCATCTATGTCCCCTCAGCCTCTCAGGAAGAAGCTGCCTTTAGAGCAGGAACCCACCTTCTCCATTCTCTGGCCTCTGAATAACTTACCCCCTTGCCATTAAGTACTGTTTTGTTATGTGAGTATTTAGTATTATCCTTATTTATGGATGGAATTAGTGAATAAGAGTATAGGCTCTTTAGTAAGAGTACTTAGATTTGAATTCTGGATCAGAAGGACTTTGGGATAGTTATTTAACATTTGTGTGCCTAGCTTTACTCATTAGCAATATTAACAATATTAACTATTATTTAAACAAAAGGGTTTGTATAGAATGATATTGACCCAGAATTGTTATATTTCTTCTCATCATCATCAATATAATCATTCTTTTCACCAACATCATCCACATCATCATACAGGCAAGGATGTTATGGCTTAGAAAAGATGTAAGAAATTTGACCACAGTCATAAAACTAGCAACAGGAAGGGCTGAGTTTTAAACTTAGATCATTCCAAATTGTTCTTTTTAAATTCTATATTATCCTTTATTGAAATGCAATGCAGTTACAGAAAAGCAAAAATAATTTTAAAAATGTACAGATTGATGGTTTCTCACAAATCTGCTCTAGAAACATAACTATCGGGAACTGAAAACCCATCCTTCTTATGCTCTGTCCAGTCACTTCATCCCCTAAGCATAACCATGATACTTACTCTAAAATATAAGCTAGTTTTGCCTGTTCTTGACCTCTATAAATACACGCAGTATTTACTCTTTTGTGTCTTGATCTTTCATAGTTATGAAGTTCATCAATACTGTTTAGTATACTTGTAAATACTTTATTCTTAGTGCTATAGAGTAGGGCATTATAGGACTATCCCACAGTCTACTGATCTATTCTACATTAAAGTGAACACTGGACTATTTTCCAGTTATTATCTATTACAAATAGTGCTGTTTTTAAAATTCTAGTATAGATGGAGCAGAAGAAGAGAGCTCTGTAAACTTCGTTCACCCCATCTATCGATCTGAGAAGGAAATTACTCTTATCTGCAAAAGTGGAAAAAGAAAATACAGACTCCAGAAAGGAGACAACCTCAAAGATACCTGAGTGAGTGAGTGCAAACTGGGGAGAGTGGAAAACGGGCCAGCCTGAGAGAGGCAGGGGAGTTGGGAGCCCCAGCCCAACACAGGGAAAGCGCCAGGAGACCCTGAGAGACAAAGGAAAGAGAAAGAGATACTGAACACCCTCATAGTACTTCTCTAGAGAAGAGATATAAAACCATTTAACCCAGGATGGAGAGAAAAACTCTCATTCCATATATAACCACTAGGCAGTGTGAATCACGAATCCGGGAGGCACAAGGAAAAAACAGCCCCCACCCCTTCTTTATCCCGGCAGGGAGTTGGTGGCAACAGCAGGAGCAGCAGCAGCAGCAGAGGCGGTGGCGGCAGCTCCTGGAGGGGGGGGGTGCACTTCTGCTGCAGTTGTGAAAGCACAAACCTTGTTTCTGCAGCACACGGAGCCTCAAGCAGGAATCCTGGCTGGCACCAAGAGAAACTGCTACCTCCTCCTAAGAGATTCCAGCTAAGAAGCCAGCCACCAAAGCTAGTACATCTCATCTGTGATAGCATAAAAGGGCATGGGCTAGGATTTTGAAACAAGGTGTGCCTGGAAAATACAGCTTGACTCAGCTGCAGCACAAGGATATCGGACTAATAAGAATGGCTGGCAGCGTTTAGTTCCAGCGAAGCTTGTGGCACCTCCATTGTACTTTCTACAACCACCAAGGCAGGGACTCAAAAGGCAGCCCCCAAACCTATCTACAACAAACCTCAACTATCCACTAGGGGGAGCAGCTGTATTTTTTTGCACTTAGTTTTTATTATTACCTTTTTTACTCTTGTTTTATTTTTTTAGTTGTTACTCATTATTTTCATTTTTCCTTTCTCCTTTTATTTCTTTCTCTTGCCATCAAGATATATTCTCCCTTATCTCATCCTTATCATTCCCCTCGACTGGCTATAAACTTTTAGACTGTCCATTGTCCTTTGTTGTCTCTGCCCCCCCCCTTTATTTTTCCTTCTCTTCTTTTCTGCTCTTTCCTCTCCCTTTCTTTTATTTTCTTCATTTCCCCTTTTATTTGATTCTTTGATTTCTCTGTGTGTTTGGGTACTTATGTTCCCTTTGTGTTTGTCTGTCTTCATTCTCAGGGATACCCCAAAAAACAAGCCAAAGTACACATGACAGAGAGTCCCAAATATCGTTAAGCAGGGAAATAAAATAATCAAAGGCACAATAAGAGAAACTGAGAGACACCATTAAAAGAATATTTCCTGAAGCGAAAGGCTCTGGAGAGTCAATAAGCCTCCTTTAACAGAGCAATATTAAAAAGTGCACAGTGTACAACGAGATTTTAAAATTGACAAGAGACAGAGAACTAGGCAAAATGACAAAACGAAAGATCTCTCCCATGAAGAAACTCCAGGAAGCAGTCATAGCCACAGAACTGCTCAAAAGAGACCTAAACAACATAATTGAACAAGAATTTAGAACACTTGTCATAAAATTAATCGCTGGGCTTGAAAAAAGCATCAGAGAAACTACTGATACAACGACAAGAGACTTTCAAAATAGGTGTGATGAGTTTAAAAAGGCTATAAATGAGGTGAATAATAAAACGTAGGCAGCCACCTCATGGATTGAGGAGGCAGAGAGAAGAATAGGTGAATTAGAAGACACAGTTAGAGCAAAAGAGGAAGCAAGAAAAAAGAGAGAGAAATTGATATAAGATCAGGAAAGAAGAATTCAAGACCTGAGTGATACAATCAAACAGAACAACATCCTTATCTTAGGAATTCCTGAAGAAGAAGAAAGAGAGAGAGGTAATGAAGGGATACAAGACAAAATTGTAACTGAGAATTTCCCGATTCTGGGGAAAGAAATAGACACTGAAATTCCAGAGGAACAAAGACCCCCCTTAAGACGTAACTTGAATTGACATTCGGTGCGACATATCATAGTGAAACTTGCAAAATATAAAGATAAAGAGAGAATTCTGAAAGCAGCTAGGGAGAAAAGGGCCCTAACATACAAAGGGAAATCTATCAGAATGGTTACAGAGCTATCTAATGAAACTTGGCAGGCCAGGAAGGAATGGCAGGAAATCTTCAATGTGATGAGCAGAAAAATATGCAATGAAGAATCATTTATCCAGCAGGCCTGTCATACAGAAAAGAAGGAGAGGTAAAGGTTTTCCCAAATTAACAAAAATTGAAAAAATTCATCACCACCAAACCAGCCCTACAAGAAACCCTAAGAGGGAATCTATGAGGGAAAGATTGCAAAGAATACAAGGTGCCAGAGACACCACTATAAACATGAACTCTAGGGAGAACACAATGACTCTAAACCCACATTTTTCGATAATGACATAGAATGTAAATGAACTGAATGCTCCAACCAAACGACACAGGGTAGTATAATGGATTAAAAAATAAAATCCATCTATTTGCTGTCTACAAGAGACTCATTTTAGACACTTTCAGATTGAAATTAAGGGAACTGAAAAATATCTATCATGTGATTTGAAGTCAAAAGGAAGCCCAAGTAGCCATACTTATACCAGACAAACTGGATGTTAAACTAAAGGCAGTAATAAAAGATAAAGTAGGGCATTATATAATAATTTCAGAGTCTCTCCATCAGGAAGGTCTAACAATTATGAACATCTATGTGCCAAATTAGGGAGCACCCAAATACATAAAACAATTAGTCACCCACAGAAACAATCTTATTGATAAGAATATGCTAATTTCAGGGGATTTTCATATTCCACTGACAGCAATGGAAAGATCAACCAGACAGAAAATCACTAAAGAAACAATGGACCTGAATGACACACAGAAACATATGGAATTGATAGATATATTTAGAACTCTGCATCCTGTAGTTAGGAAATTAACCTTCTTCTTGAGTGCACATGGCACATTCTCCAAGATAGATCACATACTGGGGCATAAAGCAGCCATTGATAAATATAAATGAATTGAGATAATACCATGCACATTCTCAGATCACAATGCTATGAAACTACAAATTAATCACAGGGAAAAGTGTGGAAAACCTCCAAAAATTTGGAGGTTAAAAACCACCCTACTCAAAAATGATTGGGCAAATCAGCAATTAGAGAAGAAATTTAAAAATAAATGGAAACAAAAGAAAATGAAAATACAACAACCCAAACTCTCTGGGATGCAGCAAAGGCATTCCTAAGGAGAAAGTATATTGTAATCCAGGCCTATTTGAAGAAACTAGAAAAAGCACAAATTCAAAATCTAACAGAGCACCTAATGGAACTAGAAGGGCTAGTGCATGAGCACCATAAACCCAGCAGAAGAAAATAAATAATAAAGATCAAGACAGAAATACACAATATAGAATCCACAAAAACAGTTGAGCAGATCAATGAAACCAAGAGTTGGTTCTTTGAAAACATAAACCAAATTGATAAACCTCTAGCCAGGCTCTTTAGAAAGAAGAGGGAGAGTACACAAATAGACAAAATCATGAATGAAAATGGATCTATTACTACCAATCCCTTAGAAATACAAGCAACCATTAGAGATTACTATGAAAAACTATATACCAACAAAGTAGACAATATAGAAGAAATGGACAAATTCCTAAACATACATGTACTACCAAAATTAAAACTAGAAGAGATAGAAAGAATTAATAAGTGTCTGTTCATATCTTTGGCCCATTTCTTCACTGGATTATTCATCTTTTGGGTGTGGAGTTTGGTGAGTTCCTTGTAGATTTTGGATACTAACCCTTTATCTGATATGTCACTTGCAGCTATCTTTTCCCATTCTGTTAGTTGTCTATTAGTTTTCTTGATTGTTTCCTTTGCAGCGCAGAACATTTTTATCTTCATAAGGTCCCAATAGTTCATTTTGGCTTTCATTTCCCTTGCCTATGAGGATGTGTCAAGTAGGAAATTGCTGCGGTTGAGGTCAACGAGGCTGTTTCCTACTTTCTCCACAAGGGTTTTGACAGTTTCCTGTCTCACATGAAGGTCCATCAGCCATTTTGAGTTTATTTTTGTGTATGGTGTAAGAAAGTGGTCTAGTTTAATTCTTTTACATGTTGTTGTCCAGTTCTCCCAGCACCACCGGCTAAAGAGGCAGTCTTTTTTCCATTGGATACTTTTTCCTGCTTTGTCAAAAATTAATTGGCTGCACTGGTATTACATGGAAACCAATTTGACAATGAAATGTTTAAAAAAAGAAAAGAAAGCATGAATAGACCGAGAACCAGTGAAGAAATCGAATTACTTATCAAAAATCTCCCAATGAATAAGAGCCCAGGGCCAAATGTTTCCTAGGGGATTCTACCAGACATTTAAAGCAGGCTAATACCCATTCTTCTCAAACTATTCCAAAAAATAGAAATAGAAGGGAAACTTCCAAACTCATCCTAAGAAGCTAGCATAACCTTAAAACCCAAACCCAGCAAAAAAAAAAAAAAAGGAACTACAGGCCAATTTCCTTAATGAATACAGATGCAAGAATCTTCAACAAGATACTAGCAAATCGAATTCAACAGCATATAAAAGGTATTATCCATTATGATCAAGTGGGTTTTATTCCTGGGTTACAAGGCTGGTTCAACATTCACAAATCCATTAATGTGATACACCACATCAATAAAACAAAAGAAAAAAAATCCTATGATCCTTTCAATAGATGCAGAAAAAGCATTTGACAAAATACAACATTTCTTCTTAATAAAAACCCTCGAGAAAGTAGGGATAGAAGGAACTTACTTAAACATCATAAAAGCCATTTACGAAAAGCCCACAGCCAATGTTATCCTCAATGGGGAAACACTGAGAGCTTTCCCCCTGAAATCAGGGACACGACAGGAATGTCCACTCTCACCATTGTTGTTTAACACAGTGTTGGAAGTCCTAGCATCAGCAATCAGACAACAAAAGGAAATAAAAAGCATCAGAATTTGCAAAGATGAAGACAAATTGTCACTTTTCGCAGATAACATGATATTTACTCTACAGGGAAAACCCGACCAACTCCACAAGAAGCCTTCTAGAACTAATCCATAAATTCAGCAAAGTCGCAGGTAACAAAATCAACGTACAGATATTCGTTGCATTTTTATACACCAAAAATTAAATAACATAAAGGGAAATTAATAAACTGATACCATTCATGATTGCACACACAAAAAAAAAATACCCAGGAACAAACCTAACCAAAGATATAAAAGATCTGTACAATGTAAACTATAGAAAACTTATGAAAGAAATTGAAAAGGACACAAAGAAATGGAAAACTTTCCATGCAGAACAATAAACATTGTGAAAATGTCATTATTACCACAAGCAATCTACACATTCAATGCAATCCCAATCAAAATTTCACTAGCGTTCTTCTCAAACCTAAAACAAACTCTCCTAAAATTCATGTGGAACCAAAAAAGACCACAAATAGCCAAAGTTATATTGAAGAAGACAACCAAAACTGAAGGTATCACAATCCCAGACTTTAGCCTCTACTACAAAACTGTCACCATCAAGACAGTGTGGTATTGGCACCAAAACAAACACATGGACCAACGAAATAGAATAGAGAACCCAGAACTGGGCCCACAAATGTATGGCCAATTAATCTTTGACAAAGCAGGAAAGGGTATCCAATGGGAAAAAGACAGCCTTTTTAGCATGTGGTGCTGGGAAAACTGGGAAGCAAGGTCCGAAATAATACAACTAGATCACTTTCTTACACCATACACAAAAATACACTCAAAATGGATCAAGGACCTGAATGTGAGACAAGAAACCTCAAAACCATAGAGGAGAAAGCAGGAAACAGCTTCCTTGACCACAACTGCAACAATTTCCTACTCAACACTTCCCCAAATGCAAAAGAACCAAGAGCAAAAATGAATTATTGGGACTTCATCAAAATAAAAAACTTCTGCATTGCAAAGGAAATAATAATAAAAAAAACCTAAAAGGAAATACATGGGATGGGAAAAGAGAATTGCAAAGTACATAGCAGATAAAGGCTAGTATCTAAAATATACAAGCTAGTCATCAAACTTCATACACAAAAAAAAAAAAAAAAAACGAATAATCCAGTGGAGAATTGGCAGAAGGCATTAATAGACACTTCTCTAAAGAGGACATCCATGTGGCCAACAGACACATGAAACAATACTCAGTGTCACTCATCATCAGGGAAATACAAATCAAAAGCACACTGAGATACCACCTCATGCTGGTCAGAGTGGCTACAATGAACAAATTAAGAGACTGTAGTTGCTGGGAAGGATGTGCAGAAACAGACATCCTCCTACACTGTTGGTGGGACTGTAAACTGGTGCATCTGCTCTGGAAAACAGAGTGGAGGTTCTTCAAAAAATTATCAGTAGACTCCCTTATGACTAAACCATAGCACTGCTAAGCATTTTTCCTAGGGATACAGAGGTGCTGATGTATAGGAGCACATGTACCCCAATGTTCATAGCAGCACTTTCAACAACAGACAAATCATAGAAAGAGCCTAAATGCCCATCAAATGATGAATGGATCAAGAAGATGTGATGTATATTGCAAAGGAATACTACATGGTAATGAGAAAGAGTTAAATCTGACCATTCGTGGGAGAAGCCAAGATGGCGGAAATGAAGGGAGCTCTGTAAACTTCTTCTGCCCCATCTATCGAACTGAGAAGGACATTACATTCATCTGTAAGTACAGAAGGAGAAAGTACGGACTCCAGAAGGAAGATAACCTCAAAGATACATGAGTGAGTGAGTGTGAACTGGGGAGATTGGAAAACAGGCCAGGCCGAGATGTGCAGTGGAGGTTGGGCCCCCAGCCCAACACAGGGCAAGCGCACAGAGACTGAGAGACAAAGGGAAGAGACAAAGAAACTGAACAGGCTCATAGTACTGTCTCTGGGGAAGAGATAAATAAGATTTAACTGCGCTCAGAGAGAGAAACTCTCACTCCATATATAACTTCTAGGTAGCCCAAATCCCGAACCCAGGCGGCACAAGGGAAAGAACAGCTTCCAGCCCTACATCATCCCAGCAGGGAGTCGGTGGCCATGGTGGCAGCGCCAGGGGCACTCACTTCGACCTCGGCAGCGAGAGTGGGAGCACGCACCTCATTTCCACAGTGCATCTCACCTCCAGCATTGGCCAGGTGAATCCCAAATCCCGGGTGCCAACAGGTAAAAAATAGCCCCCACCCCTACGAGATCCAGACAGGGAGTTGGCGGCTTGGAGGCCGGGGTGCACACTCTGGTTGCAGGAAAAAGCAGCTCATTTCCATCAGCGCCAGGCGCCTCTGGCAGCAGCAGCGCAAATCCGAGCTGGTGCCCAGAGACACTGCTCCCTCCCCCTAGGGGACAGTGATACCAGCTGGGGTCTGGGAGTCCCCAGCAGTGTCTGTAAGGGCTTGCACTACACCTCCTACTTCACACCTCCCCTCAGGCAGCACACCTCACCTCAGGCAGGGGCAGCCGAAATCCCTGCCTGAGACAAAAGAAACTGATTCCTCCCCCGAAGAAGACAGCCACCAAAGCAAGTACATCTCATCTGTGGTAGCATAAAAGTGCATGGACTGGGACTCTGAATCAAAGCGGGCATGGAAAATACAACTTGGCTCAATTATGGCACGAGGAGATCCGACTCATTAGAATGGCCTACAGTGCTTAATTCCAGCTGAGCTTGGTGTGCCGCCATCCTACTTTCTGTAGCCACCAAGACTGAGCCTCTGAGAGCAGCCTCCGAGACCTACCACACTAAACCACACCTATCCAAAAGGGGTAGCTGCTGCTTTTTTTCTTTTTAGCTTCTTTTTTCTTTCTTGTATTTTGTACTTATTTTTTTACTATTATTACCTTTTTTACTTAAATTTTTTAAATTTTTACTCCTTATTTTCCTTTCTCCTTTTTCCTTTTTTTTCTTTCTTGCAATTCAGATATATTCTCCTGTATCACATCCTTATATCTCCCCTTAACTGGTCATACACCTTTAGACTGCCCATTGTCCTTTGTTGTCTCTGACCCCCTTTATTATTTTTTTCTTCTCTTCTATTTTCTCTTCATTTTCTTTCTTTTCTTTCCTCCTTTTAATGTGTTTGTTTGTTTGATTTGACTGTGCCTTTGTGTGCTTCTGTTCCCTCTGTATTTGTCTGTCTGTTTTCCTTCTTAGGACAACACCAAGAAACAAGCCAAAGTGTGGATGACGGAGAGTCCCAAATATCACTGAGTAGGGAAATAAAATATTCAAAGCACAACAAGAGAAACTGAGAGACACAATTAAAAGAATATTTCCTGAAACGACAGGCTCTGGACACTCAATAAGCCTCCTTTAACATAGTAATATTAACAGGTGCACAGAACACAACAAGCCTTTTAAAGCAGACAAGAGACAAAAAAACTAGCAAAAATGACAAAACGAAGGAACTCTCCCCTGAAGAACCCCCAGGAGGAAGTCAAAGCTACAGAACTGCTCAAGGAAGATGTAGACAACATACCTGACCAAGAATTTTAAAAACTTGTCATAAAATTAATCGCTGGGGTTGAAAAAAAGCATCAAGGAAGCAACTGATACAATGACTATGACCTTTGAAAATAGATGTGATGAGATAAAACAAAAAAGGCTATCAGTGAGGTGAATAACAAAATGGAGGCAGCCACCTCAAGGATTGACGAGGCAGAGAAAAGAATAGGTGAATTAGAAGATATAATTATATCAAAAGAGGAAGCTGAAAAAAAAGAGAGAGAAATTGATCCAGGAGCAGCAAAGAAGAACTCAAGACCTGAGTGATACAATCAAATAGAACAACATCTGTATCATAGGAATTCCTGAGGAGGAAGATAGAGAGAAAGGTCCTGAAGGGATACTAGACCAAATTATAACTGAGAATTTCCCAAACATGGGAAAAGAAATAGACATTCAAATTCAAGAGACACAAATAACCCCTTTAAGACATAATTTGAATCGAACTCAACACGACATATCATAGAGCAAGTGGAAAAATTAAGAGATAAAGAGAGAATTTTGAACCCAGGTAGGAAGCAAAGGTCTCTCACATACAAAGGGAAACCGATCAGAGTGGTTACAGTCCTATCTAATGAAATTTGCAGGCCAGGAAGGAATGACAGGAAATCTTCAATGTGATGACCAGAAATAACATGAAGCCAAGAATCCCTTATCCAGGAAGCCTGTCATTCAAAATAGAAGGAGAGAGAAACGTATTCCCAAATAAACAAAAGTTGAAAGGATTCACCACCACCAAACCAGCCCTACAAGAAATCCTAAGAGGGACTCTATGAGTGAAATGTTGCAAAGAATAAAAGGCGCCAGAGACACCACTATAAACATGAATTCTACCAGAACACAATGACTCTAAACCCACACTTTTCAATAATAACACTGAATGTAAATGGACTGAATGCTCCAACTAAACGAGACAGGGTAGCACAATGGATAAAAAAACAAAATCCCCCTGTTGCTGTCTGCAAGAGACTCATTTTCGACCTGAAGATACCTTCAGGTTGAAAGTAAAGGGATGGAGAAATATCTATCATGCAACTGGAAGCCAAAAGAACACCGGAGTAACCATACTTATATCAGACAAACTGGACATTAAAAAAAAGGCAGTAACAAGAGATGAAGAAGGACATTATATAATAATTACAGGGTATCTCCATCAGGAAGAGATAACAATTATAAATATCTATGCGCCAAATTCGGAAGCACCCAAATACATACAAACAATTAATCACAGACAGAAACAGACTTATTGATAAGAATGGGCTAGTTGCAGGGGACTTTAATACTCCACTGACAGCAATGGATAGATCAACAAGACAGAAAATCACTAAAAAAGCAATGGACCTGAACGACACATTGGAACAGATGGAACTGATAGATATATTTAGAACTCTGCATCTTAAAGTTAGGAAATTCACCTATTCTCGAGTGCACATGGCACATTCTCCAAGACAGATCACATACTGGGGCATAAAACAGCCCTCCATATGTATAAACGACTTGAGATAATACCATGTACACTTTCAGATCACCATGTTATGAAACTTGAAATTAACCACAGGAAAAAGTCTGGAAAACCTCCAAAAATATGGAGATTAAAGACCACCTTACTAAAGAATGATTGGGCTAATCAGGTAATTAGAGAATAAATTAAGAAATATATGGAAACCAATGAAAACGAAAATACAACAATCCAAAATCTCTGGGACGCAGCAAAACCAGTCCTGAGAGGAAAGTATATTGCAATTCAGGCCAATCTCAACAACCTAGAAAAAGCGCAAATTCAAAACCTAACACAGCTCCTCCTGGAACTAGAAAGGAAGCAGCAAGAGCAACTCAAACCCAGCAGAAGAAAAGAAATAATAAAGATCAGGCAGAAATAAACAATATAGAATCCAAAAAAACAGTCAAGCAGATCAATGAAACCAAGAGTTGGTTCTTTGAAAAAATAAACAAAATTGATAAACCTCTAGCCAGGCTCCTCTGAAAGAAAAGAGAGCACCCAGATAGACAAAATCATGAATGAAAAAGTATCTAGCCCAACCAATCTCTTAGAAATACAAGCAATCATCAGAGATTACTATGAAAAATTATATGCCAACAAACTGGAGAACCTAGAAGAAACGGACAAATTCCTAAATGCACAGGCACTGCCAAAATTCAAACGGGAAGAGATAGAAAGCATGAATAGATCAATAACCAATGAATAAATTGAATCCGTTATCAAAAAACTCCCAAGGAATATGAGCCGTGAACAAGATGGCTTCCCAGGGGAATTCTACCAGATATTTAAAGCAGAGCTAAGACTCATTCTTTTCAAACTATTCCAAAAAATAAAAATAGAAGGAAAACTTCCAAACTCATTCTTGGAAGCCAGCATCACCTTGATACCCAAACCGGACAGAGACCCAATGGGGGGAAAAAAAAAAAGAGAGAGAGAATTAGAGACCAATATCCTTAATGAATACAGATGCAAAAATCCTCAACAAGATACTAACAAATCGAAATTAATAGCCGTTAAAAAGAAGTATCCACCATGATCAAGTGGGATTCATTCCTGGGTTACAAGGCTGGTTCAATATTCGCAAATCCATCAATGTGATCCATCACATGAACAAAAGAAAGGATAAAAACCATATCATCCTGTCGATAGATGCAGAAAAAACATTTGACAAAATGCAGCACCCTTTCTTAATAAAAACCCTTGAGAAAGTTGGAATAGAAGGAACTTACCTAAACAGTATAAAAGCAGTTTATGAAAAGCCCACAGCCAATATTATTCTAAATGGGGAAAAACTGAGAGCTTTCCCCCTGAGATCAGGAACACGACTGAGGTGTCCACTCTCACCACTGCTGTTTAACATAGTGCTGCGTCTTAGCATCAGCAATCAGACAACAAAAGGAAATAAAAGGCATCAGAATTGGTAAAGAAGAAGTCAAACATTCACTTTTTGCAGATGAAATGATAGTCTACATGGAAAACCCGGCAGATTCCACCAGAAGACTTCTACGACTGATGAATGAATTCAGTAAAGATGCAGGTTACAAAATCAATGTACAGAAATCAGTTGCATTCCTATACACCAAAAATGAAGCAGCAGAAAGAGAAATCAAGAAACGGATCCCATTCACGATTGCATGAAAAACCATCAAATACCTCGGAGTAAACCTAACCAAGGATGTAAAAGACCTATACGATGAAAACTATAGAAAACTTATGAAAGAGATTGAAGAAGACACGAAGAAATGGAAAAACATTCCCTATTCATGGATCGGAAGAATAAGCATTGTGAAAATGTCATTACTACCCAAAGCAATCTACATAATTAATGCAGTCCGCATCAAAATTG
Organism: Helogale parvula; assembly: GCA_004023845.1. Lineage (NCBI taxonomy): Eukaryota > Metazoa > Chordata > Mammalia > Carnivora > Herpestidae > Helogale > Helogale parvula. The sequence continues at coordinate 98,373 of PJEM01006199.1, forward strand.
CACCAAAATTCTTCCCAAAGCTGGAACAAACTATCCTCAAATTCGTATGGAACCACAAAAGACCCTGAATATCCAAAGTAATATTGAAGAAGAAAACCAAAACAGGGGGCAACACAATCCCAGACTTAGCCTCTACTACAAAGCTGTCATCATCAAGACAGTATGGTATTGGCACAAAAACAGACACATAGTCCAATGGAGTAGAATAGAGAACCCAGAACTGGGCCCACAAATGTACGGCCAATTAATTTTTGACAAAGCAGGAAAGAGTGTGCGATGGAAAATAGACCACCTCTTTACCAGGTGGTGCTGGGAGATCTGGATAGCAATATGCAGAAGAATGAAATTAGACCACTTTCTTACACCATACACAAAAACAAACTCAAAATGGCTGAAGAACCTGAATGTGAGACAGGAAACCATCAAAACCCTCAAGGAGAAAGTAGGGAACTACCTCCTTGACCTCCACAGCAGCAATTTTCTCCTCGACACATTCCCAAAGGCAAGGGAAATGAAAGCAAAACTGTACTCTTGGGACCTCATCAAGATAAAAAGCTTCTGCACTGCAAAGGGCACAATCAATAAAACTAATGGGCACCAGATAGAATGGGAAAAGATAGTGGTAAATGACATATCAGATAAAGGGCTAGTTTCCAAAATCTACAAGGAACTCACCAACTCCACACCCAAAACACAAATAACCCAGTGAAGAAATGGGCAGAAGACATAAACAGACACTTCTCCAAAGAGGACATCCAGATGGCCTACAGGCACATGAAATGATGCTCAAGGTCACTTATCATCAGTAAAACACAAATCAAAACCACACTGAGATACCACCTCATGCCAGTCAGAGTGGCTAAAACGAACAAATCAAGAGACTATAAGTGCTGGCGAGGGCGTGGAGAGACGGGCACCCTCCTACACTGTTGGTGGGAATGTAAACTGGTGGAGCCGCCTGGAAAATAATGTGGAGGCTCCTCAAAAAACTATCCATAGAACTACCTTATGACCCAGCAATAGCACTGCTAGGGATTTACCCAAGGGATACAGAAGTGCTGATGCATAGTAGCACATGTACCCCAATGTTCATAGCAGTACTGCCAACAATAGCCAAAACATAGACAGAGCCTAAATGTCCATCACCTGATGAGTGGATCAAGAAGATGTGGTATATATATACAATGGAGTATTACATGTCAATGAGAAAGAATGAAATATGGCCATTTGTAGGAACATGGATGGACCTTGAGGGCGTCATGCTAAGCGAAATAAGTCAGGCGGAGAAGGACAGATACCATATGTTTGCACTCATAATTCTAACAGAAGAACAGGAGAATCCTAATGGAGGACCAGGGGGAAGGGAAGAGGGAAAGAGAATTGGGGAGAGAAAGGAATGCAAAACTTGAGATTCTATTGAATACTGAAAACGAACTGAGCGTTGAAGGGGAAGAGGGAGGGAGAAAAGAAGTGGTGATGATGGAGGAGGGCACTTGTGGGGAGGAGCACTGGGTGTTGTATGGAAACCAATTTGACAGTAAACTATTTTTTAAAAAATCTGGCCATTTGTGGCAACGTGGATGGACCTTGATGTTGTCATGCTAAGTGAAATAAATCAGGCAGAGAAGGACAGATACCATTTGTTTTCACTCATAAGTCTAACATGGAAAACTTAACAGAGGACAATGGGGATGGGAAGGGGGAAAATAAGGAGAGGGCAGGAGGCAAATCATGAGAGACTCTTGATTACTGAAAACGAATTGAAGGCTGAAGGGGAAGGGGTAAAGGGGAAGGGGTGTTATGTTCATGGAGGAGGGCACTTGTGGGGAATAACACTGGTTGTTATATGAAAAACAACTTGACAATAAACTATAATTTTTTAAATAGTTAAAAAAAGAATATTTCCCTTCAATGCATGGGCATCAAATGTCTTTGAATTTCTTGTTTTGTCTTTAAATCCTTTCATCAGTGTTTAATAGTTGTTAGAGTGCATTTCCTTCACCTCTTCGTTTAGGTTTATTCCTAGATATCTTATTTTTAGTGCACTTGTAATTGAGATTGATTCCTTAAATTCTCATTTTTCTGCTTCGTTATTGTTATGTAGAAATCCATTAGTTTTCTGTGTCTTGATTTTGTATCCTGCAGTGTCACTGAATTCCTTTATCTCTTCTGGAAGTTTTTTTGATGGAGTCTTTCAGGTGTCTATATAGCATATCATGTCCTTTGTGGACAGTTAAAGATTGACTTCTTCCTTGCTGATTTAGATGCCCTTTATTTCTTTGTGATGTCTGATTGATATGTGTATATTTTTCAGTACTAGGTTAAATTACTCTAGCAGGAATAGACATCCCATTCTTGCTCCTGACTGTATAGAAACAGCTCTCATTTTTTTTCTCCATTGAGAGTGATATTAGTTATAGGTTTTAATAAATGGCCTTTATTATGTTGAAGTGTATTCCCTATATCCCTCCATTGTTGAGGGTTTTCATCATGAACGAATGTTGTACTTTGACAATGCTTTTTCTGCATCTAATGAAATAATCATATTGTTCTGATCCTTTTTCTTTATTAATGTGGTGTATCATGTTGATTGATTTTTCACTATTGAACCACTCTTGAAAGTCAGAAATCAATCCCACTTCCTGTGGTAAATAATTTTTTAAAATTCTGTTTGCTAGTATTTTACTGATAAATTTGCATCAATGTTCATAAGCATTACTGGCCTGGAGTTCTCTTTTTCAGTGGATCCACTATCTGGTTTTTGTATCTAGGTAATGCTGGCTTCCTAAAATGAGTTTGGAATTTTTTCTTCCTTTTTCTTTCTTTTCTGTTTTTTTTTTTTTAGAATAATTTCAGAAAAATAAGTATTAATTCTTTAAATGTTTGGTAGAATTCATCTGTGAAGCATCTGGCCCAGGACTTCCATTTGCTGAAAGCTTTTTTTGATTACTGATTAAATTTCTTTGCTGGTTATCCGTCTGTTTAAGTTTTCTATTTCTTCCTGTTTCATTTTTGGTAGTTTATATATTTCTATTTCTAGGAATTAATCCATGTCTTTCAGGTTGCCCAATTTCTTGGCATATAGATTATCATAAGATTTTTAAAAATATTTCTTGTATTTATGTGGTATTGGTTGTTATTTCTACTCTCTCATTTATGGTTTTATTTGGAAGGTACTTTCTCTTTTCTATTTGATAAGTCTTCCTAGTGGTTTATCAATTTTATTAATTTTTTTCTAAGAGCAAGCCCTCGGTTTCATTAGTCTGTTCTTTGGTTTTTGTTGTTTGTTTGTGTTTGTATATCATTTATTTCTGCTCTAATTTTTATTTGCTAGCTCTGCTGTTTTTATGATTAATTTGTTGTTCTTTTTATAGCCCCCTTAGATGTAAGGTTAGATTCTTTATTTGGTATTTCTGTTGCATCTTAAGGCAGGCTTGTATTGCTATATACTTCCCTCTTAGGACTGCTTTTGCCAGATCCCAAAAGTTTTGGATGCGTGTGTTGTATTTCATTTGTTTTCATATAGTTTTAAATTTCTTCTTTGATTTCCTGGTTGATGCATTCATTGTTTAGTAGAAATTTGTTTAATATCCATTTATTTGTGGTCTTTCCATATTTTTCCTTGTGGTTGACTTCTAGTTTCATAGCTCTGTGGTAAGAAAAGTTCTACGGTATTATTTCAATCTTCCTGTATTTGTTGAAGACTTTTTAAGTGACCTAATAGGTAGTACATTCTGGAAATATTCCATGCACACCTGAAAAGAATACATATTCTGATGCTTTCCAATGGAATGTTCTGAATATATCTGTTAAGTTTATCTGATCTAGTGTGTTATTCAAAGCCATTTTTTCCTTAGTTACTTTCTGCTTAGATGATGTGTCCATTGACATAAGTGGAGTGTTAAGTCCCCAACTATTGTTGTATTATAACAACAGTGAGTTCCTTTATGTTTGCTCTAATTGTTTTATATATTTGTTTGCTGCCAAGTTGGGAGAATAAATATTTAAAATTGTTAGATCTTCTTGTTGGACTCTCCCTTTTATGATTATATAGTGTCTTTCTATTTTTTCCTACATAAATATTGCTACTTTGACTTTCTGTTTACATCCATTTGTGTGATAAATATTTCCCCGTCCCCTCACTTTCAACCTGGAGGTGTATTTAAGTCTAAAATGAGTCTATAAATATAGGCAGCATATAGACACATCTTTTTTTTAATCCATTCTATCCCCCTATGTCTTTTGAGTGAAGCATTTTGTCTTTTATATTCAAAGTAATTATTGATAGATGTGTATTTATTTCCATTTTATTACTTGTTTTATTATTGTTTGTGATTTTCTCTGATCCTTTGTCACTTTTTGTGTCTCCTTTCCACTCGAAGAGTCCCCTTTCATATTTCTGGGAGGACTGGTTTGGTGGTCAAGAACTCCTTTAGTTTTTGTCTGGGAAACTCTTAACTATTAATATATATATGGCCATACATACTATATTTACATGTAAGTAATATATATTAATATATATAAGGCAATATAGTCTAAATGGCTAGAATATATGCCATACACTCTAATATATCCATATATAATTTATTCCTAATTTACATATAATTTTATGTAAATTTAAATTTTATGTACATCAACTTAAAATATAGTCAATATAACATTATTTTATAAAATATATTAATGTAAAACATACAATGTCTTGATAATTATTGTCAATTATGTATAACAATTAATTATGAATGTAAATAATAAATATAATGAATGAATATAAATATTATATATTATAAATACTGAACATCGTATATTAATATATATTATATATTATGTGTTATATTATTATATAATATATAATAACATATATATATATTTCTATAGAAAATGGGAACCTGTAGCTTCCTCGTCCACCATTTTGGTGGCCACATGGAAGTTACCTTAAGACTGCTGTGTGTATATTCACATGCCCTTCTTTTGTCCCCCAACATGGCTTATCTACTTGGAAAGGAAGTCTTGAAGTGGCATACTACACCAGATAAAATAGAAAATTTAAATTATAGGGAGACCTACACCCAAGAAATATAAATTTCAACCACAATGCAACCCCATAAATACCCACCAGATGAGCTAAATAAAAGTGTGAAAATACCAAGTGCTGGAAAGGGTATTTGACAACTGAAACTCACATTTACTACTGGTGGAAGTACAAATAATTATAAATTATTATAAGCTCATTTGCCAGTATATAACAAAACTAAACATATGCATAGCTAATACCCAATAATTCTACTCTTAGGCAAATACCTAACACAAATTCATATACATATTTACCAAAAGATATACACTAGAATTTTGTTATTTTTTTCCAGTGTTTCAAATTCATTTTATTATTTTTAATAGTTTATTGTCAAATTGGTTTCCATATAACACCCAGTGCTCTTCCCCACAAGTGCCCTCCTCCATTACCACCACCTCCCTTCCCCTTCCCCCTCCCCCTTCAACCCTTGGTTCATTTTCAGTATTTAATAGTCTCTCAGGTTTTGCGTCCCTCTCTCTCCCCAACTCTCTTTCCCCCTTCCTCTCCCCATGTCCTTCATTAGGTTTCTCCTGTTCTCCTGTTAGAACTATGAGTGCAAACATACGGTGTCTGTCCTTCTCCACCAGGCTTATGTCGCTTAGCATGACACCCTCAGGTCCATCCACCATGCTACAAATGGTCATATTCCATTCTTTCTCATTGCCATGTAATACTCCATTGTATGTATATATACCATGTCTTCTTGATCCATTGATCAGGTGATGGGCATTTAGGGTCTTTCCATGATTTGGCTATTGTTGACAGTGCTGCTATGAACATTGGGGTACATGTGCCCCTATACATTATCACTTCTGTATCCCTTTGGTAAATTCCTAGAAGTACTATTGCTGGGTCATAGGGGAGTTCTATTGATAGTAATTTGAGAAACGTCCCTACTGGTTTCCAGAGTGTCTGCACCAGTTTACATTCCCACCAACAGTGTAGGAGGGTGCTCGTTTCTCCACACCCTCGCCAGCATCTATAGACTCTTGATTTGTTCATTTTTGCCACTCTGACTGGTGTGAGGTGGTATCTCAGTGTGGTTTTGATTTGTATTTCCCTGATGATGAGTGATGCTGAGCATCGTTCCATGTGCCTGTTGGCCATCTGGATGTCCTCTTTGGAGAAGTGTGTGTTCATGTCTTCTGCCCATTTCTTCACTGGATTATTCATTTTTTGGGTGTGGAGTTTGGTGAGTTCCTTGTAGCTTTTGGATATTAGCCTTTTATCTGATATGTCATTTGCCACTATCTTTTCCCATTCTGTCGGTTGTCTATTAGTTTTCTTGATTGTTTCCTTTGCAGTGCAGAAGCTTTTTATCTTGATAAAGTCCCAAGAGTTCAGTTTTGCTTTCATTTCCCTTGCCTTTGGGGATGTGTCAAGTAGGAGATTGCTGCGGTGGAGGACTAGGAGGTTTTTTCCTACTTTCTCCTGGAGGGTTTTGATGGTTTCCTGTCTCACATTCAGGTTCTTCATCCATTTTGAGTTTATTTTTGTGTACAGTGTAAGAACGTGGTCTAGTTTCATTCCTCTGCATGTTGCTGTCCATTTCTCCCAGCAACGCCTGTTAAAGAGGCTGCTTTTTTTTTTTTTCCATTCGATACACTTTTCTGCTTCGTTAAAGATTAATTGGCCATACATTTTTGAGTCCACTACTGGGTTCTCTATTCTATTTCATTTTCAGTCCATTTACGTTCAGTTTTATTAACGAAAAATATGGGTTTAGTGTCATTGTGTTCTCTGTAGCCTTCATGTTTCTAGTAGTGTCTCTATTACTTTGTATTCCTTTAGAGGAATACAAAGAGTCCCTCTTATAATTTCTTGGAGGGTTGGTTTTTGGTGGTTATTTCTCTCAATATTTTTGTTTTTTGAAAAAACCTTTTTCTCTCCTTCTATTGTGAATGACAGGATAGTTGGATAAAGGATTCTTGGCTGCATATTTTATCTTTTCATCACATTGATGATATCCTGCCATTCCTTCCTGGCCTGCCAACTTTCAGTAGATAGATCTGTAACCTCTCTGATAGGTTTCCCTTTGTATGTTAGGGCCCTTTTATCCCTAGCTGCTTTCAGAATTCTCTCTTTATCCTTATATTTTCCCAGTTTCACTATGATGTGTCATGCTACAGGTCGATTCAAGTTACGTCTGAGGTGAGTTCTCTGTGCCTCTTGGATTTCAATGTCTATTTTCTTCCCCAGATTTGGGAAGTTCTAGGCTATAATTTGATCCAGCACCCCTTCACTATCTTTTTCTCTTTCTTTTTCTTCAGGAATTCCTATGATATAGATATTGTTCCATTTGATTGTATCACTCAGGTCTCGAATTCTCCTTTCATGCTCCTGAATCAATTCTCTCTCTTTTTCTCTGCTTTCTCTTTTGCTATAACTGTGTCTTCTAATTCACCTATTCTCCTCTCTGCCTCTTCAGTCCGTGAAGTGGCCACCTCCATTTTATTATGCACCTCATTTAAAGCATTTTTTATCTCCTCATAGCTATTTGAAAGGTCTCTTGTCTTTGTTATCAATAGCTTTTCTGATGACTTCTATGCTTTTCGCAAGCCCAGAGGTAATTTTATGAAGATTTTTCTAAATTCTTGCCCAGTTATTTTGCTTATATCTTTTCTGAGCAATTCTGTGGCTGTGACTTCTTCCTTGAATTTCTTTAGAGTATAGTTCTTTCATTTTGTCATTTTGGCTAGCTTTCTATCTCTTGTTAGTTTTAAAAGCTCATTATGCACTCTGAACCTGTTAGTATTGCTCTATTAAAGGAGGTTCATTGACTGTCAGGGCCTTTCCATTCAGGAAGTTTTCTCTTAATGGTGTTTCTAAGTTTCTCTTGTGCGTTTATTTATTTTATTTCCCTACTCAGTGATATTTGGGTCTCTCCACCATTTGTACATTGGCCTCTTTCTTGAGGTAGCCCTGTAAAGGAAAACAAACAAACACACAGGGAGCAACAGCACGCAAACCTACAGACAAGTCCAACAAACAAACAAACTGAATGGAAAAAGAAAATAAATAAATAAATCAAAACAAAATGAAATGAAAAGAAAAGAAGAGAAAAGAAAGGAGGGGGGGGGACGAAAACAATAAAAGATAAAGAACAATCTAAAAGTGTAAAACCAGCTGAGGGGAGAAATAAGAATGAGATAATGAAAAAATGTATCTGATTAGCGAGAATTGATCTAATCATGGCAGTGCATCAATGTTGGTCTTTTCTGAGCTGAGGGGGGGAAGGAAGAAGAAAAGGAAAAAGAAAAAAAGAAAACAAACAAACAAACAAAGGAAGCTCTCCAGTGCAGAAGGGAGTTGTATGGTGTACGTTAGTCTTGCCTCCGCTGCAGGTCCTGCTGGCTGCTCCCCAGGCTCTGCCTTGGTGGTTATGAGGCGGGAAATGGCAGTGGCTCAATCCTTTCTCTACCGAAGTGTTGTAAGTCATTCTTTTGGGTCCGATTTCCCTGTGCTGCGGGCGGGCCAAGTTGTATTTTCCAAGCCCCACTTCATTTCCAAATCCTAGTCCTTGCAGTTTAATGCTACCACCCGAGATGAAATGTATTCCTGCAGGAGGGCGACTTCCTAGCGGGATTCAGCAGTTTTCTCCTGGCTTCTCCTGGAATAGGTGCTCCAAGACTAAGAAAAATGTTCCAGCTGAAGGGGAAGGATTTCTCTCCCAGCACCCAGTGGTTATAGATGGGATGCTAGGATCCTTCTCTGTCCCAGTCCAAGGTTTTTCTATTTTCTAGAGACAGCTATATGAGTGTTTAGAGTTTCTCTTTCTCTTTCCCTGTTTTCTCCACGGTTCTGTGTGCTGTCTGCAGCTCTGTAGGCTCTCCAAGATTCTGTGCTGGTGGGGCTGGGGGGTATCCCTCCTCCCCAAGCCTCTGGGTCCTGGCCGGTTTTTGTTTTCCCAGTTTGCACTCACTCAGGCACACATGAGGCTGTCTTTTTTGTGGATTCTGTGTGTTTTCCTCCCATTCTATATCAGAGTATTGTGGCTTCAGTCCTTCTTAGTTTGATAGATACGAGCAGGCGAAAATTACGGAGCTCCCTACTTCTCTGCCAACTTGCCCCTCCTCCCTCTGAGCCAATATTTTTAAACAATAGTGTAGAATCACAAAACCTCTTTACCTTGATTATTATCTATTTCCATGCTTTTTAACTATATGCTCATTTTCAAAGTATGCATTTTAAGTTGAATTAGAGATATATAAATAAAAGTTTTCTTTAAAGAGATTTTATTTACAAAATAAGCAAATTTGCTTTGACTCTTTAATATATATTTGGAAGCAAGTCTCTAAAATGGCAAATAGACCTATGAGTGCAAACATAGTATCTGTCATAGGTCTAACAGGAGAAACCTAACAAAGGGCCATAGAGAGGGGAAGGGTGAAAGAGAGTTGGGGAGAGAGAGGGACACAGACCATGAGAGAGTATTGAATACTGAAAAGGAACCGAAGACTGAAGGGGGAAGGGAAAGGAGGAAGGAGGTGAGGGTCATGGAGGGGGGTCACTTGTGGGGAGAAGCACTGGGTGTTATATGGAAACCAATTTGACAATAAACTATTTTTAAAAATAAAATGGCAAATAAACCTCAAGTATCTTCAGTGAATACATTGGGCAGACTGTAATGTTTCTAAATCTAAACTTGATTTTGATTTTGGTGATGGGTTAGAGATTATCCCACTATTATTACCTTTCTGTTTGGTGGGAGGGATTTAACTGCTTTTAATAAAGATGCAGTGTATTGGTTTAACAGCCCTTTGCTTCTCAGTTTTATTACTAATACTGCTTCTACTAAAACCCTTTCCAGAGTCTAAAATATGTCTGCATACGTTCAGTATATTTAAGTTATGCCACAGAATGAGATAAGGATATTACAGAAATAGGACTGTGAAAATAACTTAGAAAGGTAAATTTATTTTTTGTTGGCTTGCCATAATAAATATGGAAAACTCAGTAGATGATTATAGTGCAGTAAGTATGCTAAAGATAACTCTGAGTCAGAGATTGACATGATTTTCAACACTTTCTTGACCCTCATTGTGGAGACCTCAATTCCTTAGCCAGCTTAAAATTGGTCAAGAAGGGGCACCTGGGTGGATCAGTCAGTTGAGCGTCTAACTTCGGCTCAGGTCATGATCTTGTGGTTCATGATCTTGTGGTTCGTTGGTTCTGGACCCACATCGGGCTCTGTGCTGACAGCTACCTCAGAGCCTGGAGCCTGTTTTCCGATTCTGTGTCTCCCTCTCTTTCGTACCCTCCCTTGATCAAGCTGTCTGTTTCTCTCTCTCTCTCTCTCTCTCTCTCTCTCTCTCTCAAAAATACATAAAACATTTTTAAAAATTTTTAATAATTGGTCAAGGAAAAGATAGGCTCTGAAAAATTAAGAGTCTTCTCAAAGAGCTGTTAAGTGTTTAAATGCTGACTGAAGTTGCCTGATGATATTTCTTTTAGGTTTGGTAATATATTCTTGGCCCTACTGCTCTGATGACCTCAGGCAAACCCTATAATAAAAATGCAGGTGTGTGTGATTAGAAGGTATAATAAAAGCCCATATGTGCATAGCAGGTTTGTCAGTTGTTTTGCTTGTATCAGCTTTAAAAAACTTCATATTTCTATAAATTAACAAAGGAATCACTAGTGCAAAGATTTTTTTATTTCTTTCTTTTTATCATTTTCTCTCTATGCACAGACTGACTTGGCTATTTTATAGGAGTTGGAGATCACTCATTACCCTACATTGCTTTGTCTCACAGATGGCATCATTTTATTTTATGCACAAAGAGACTGACGAGTGACACTGTTGCATTGATTTATTGTATTAGGTTATGGAGAGTACTGGCTGTGGTGAATATATAATCTGGGACAAGGGTTTTCACTTGGGACTTTGTAGGATACACAAAGAAATAAAAAGGGAGATTTTTAAAAAGAGCATATAGAGGGAGAAAAGTGAGAAGTAAGAGAGAATGCATTTTTTATGTAAGCAAAGTATTATTTTGTATACATCAGAGAATACTGTAGACTTCTAGATGTTTCTCAGGCCAATGTAGTTATTTGGTACCCAAAAGTAGTTTTTAAACTGTGCTACAACTGTTGACCCAAAGCTTTTCAATTTCAACCCATAGTTTTAGACTTGATGATAATTTTCATTAACAAAGGAGCCTAAGGATGCTGTAGGGCTAAGCTAATGATTGGCCTCTTGCTAATGCTGAAATGATAGGATAGCAATTTCCCCACTAAGTATGAGAGATAAGAATACTCTAAAATGTGTGTGCCTGTAGAGTGTGTGTGTGTGTGTGTGTGTGTGTGTGTGTGTGCATGTGCATGTTTTTCTTTAGTTGTGGTCACTGAATGTAAGTATGAAAGGAGTGGGAATATGTGGAAACTCACTGGAAATTTATGTTTTTTTTTCTTATCGTGTAGGATGAGTCAAGGATAATTTTGTAGAGTTTCTTCTGACATGTTTAAGAACTAGTCAACGAGGCCTAATCCTACATCTGTTTCTTCTGTCAGAAATCTGGATCATTCCACAATGTGCACAACTGTCAAGTCATTATGTTGTACACCTGAAACTAATGTAATATTGTATGTCAATTACACTTCAATAAAAAAGAAAGCTAAATATTGGTTATAGATATTTTCGATTGTGAGAATGGAATTATCAAACTTTCTGTTACACAAAATGTGCTCATTTTACTCTGCAAAGCATGCAAATACCAGTGTAAGATACTATCATAGCCATATACTAACATGCTGTTTCTTAAAGAACTTAATGTCACCTGTTAAAAATTATTTTTTTCTAGATCAAAGCCAGAGACTCTTTCTTGCTAGTGCATCAAATATTAATTTTACTCTTTCACAAACACTGGATATAGGAAATAACCCATTATTTTGTAAACCAAAATAAATCAGAACTGAAGTCCCATTTATGGGGACCATGTAAAAGATTTAATACAACTCTCACATTCCACTTCCCCAGTGTTGTGGGATGTCTGTGGGGTTTTATGCAATTTGAAAAACTCCCTCATTGACTTGGTCCAGAAAGTTTCCTGCAGCTATCCTTATTAGCCAAGCTTCCTTTTTCCATTGGGTGGGGATGGTGGTATCACTTCTTTGACTGACTTTGACACATGGTTTCAGGCTTATATAGAACGTCTAGCACATTTGTTCTCTAGATGGAACTCACCTGAAGTTCCATCTTTTTCCCCACTGACTCTTATGTCTTAAAAAAACACGTATTACAGCTATTTGGGGACCCAAAAAAGGGCACACTTTTCCAGTTTTGGGGACTTTCTCATAGACCCAAGGTCAGCTAATTGGTCCACCTATATCTCTCTAAGCACTTCTTTTCACCCTATTTCCAATGGACCTTTAGAGATATGTTTGCTACTCTCTCCAGTAGGAGACTAGGATAAGAAATACTGATATGTCTTATTCAAATTATATGATAGCAGTAGTGTCATGAACTAAAGAACAACAGCTCCTAACACTGCAAAATGAATGTATGATCCATGTTGCAGTCCACAGTGGATTAACAAATCATGAGGACAGAAAGACATTGCCTTAGACTAAAACCTATTCTAGACTAAACTTCTCAAGGTATGGCTCCATTGCATCACTCCCCTCCTTTAAAAAAGTAATGGTTTCTTACTGAATATTAAGTAAACTTTTTCTGGACCAACATAGCCTCATACAATAGTCTTAACTTACCCTTACAATTTTCTCTCCAGTCAATACTTCACACTCAGATAAAACTGGACTTTTATCTGAACATCCTGTTTTTTTAACAGTATTACCTGCATGCCTTTGTAACTGAACTTAAAGAGTTTGCCACTTGAGATGCATTAAATTAAACATAACCCAAGAAAGTGTTGCACTCAAAGAATTTTTGTTACTTGTCACAAGTAAGGAGGCAGGGAGATAGCTCTCAAAGCACTCTCTCCCCTTTTAGTTAGTTCAGGAAGCTTAAATTCAGTGTGGTAGGAAGACAGGCAGGGAGCTTGAGACATTAAGTAACTTACATATTTTTTGTTACTTAGGCAATTCAGTTCAACTGCCCATGTCTAGCATGTGAGCATGCTAGTGTATACATTGTATATTCAAAAATATGGTGGAAAACTCCACCCATTGGAGGAGATCATAGTATTATAATGAGCTAAAGGTAATTGGGTAACTTCTACTCAGGTCCTCAGGTAAAACGTTATCATTCTCAATCCAATACAAGGAAAGATTGTCCGTTTGGGTCTAATTCCTTAGAAGTTGAAGTAATAGAAACGAAACAAACAGTAGGACAAGTCGACAAAACCAAGAATTGGTTCTTTGAAAAAATTGATAAAATCGATAAATGCCTAACCAGACTTATCAAAATGAAAAGAGAAAGAAATTAAATAAATAAAATCATGAATGAAAGAGAGGATATCATAACTAGCACCATAGAAATTCAAACAGTTATAAGAGAATATTATGAGAAACAATTTGCCCACAAATTGGACTATCTGGAAGAAACGGATAAATTGATAGAAACATATAAACTACAAAAATTGAAGCAGAAAGAAATACAAAACATAAACAGTCTGATAATCAGCAAAGAAATTGCATCAGTAACCAAGTATCTTCCAACAAACAAAAGTCCGGAGCCATATGACTTCCCAAGAAATTCTATCACACATTTAAAGAAGAGTTACTACCTCTTCTTCTCAAACTGCTCCAAAAACCACAAATGTAAGTAAAACTTCTGAAATCATTCTACCAGGCTAGCATTACCTTGACTACAAAACCAGACAAAGATTCCACTATAAAAGAGAACTATAGGCCAATATGCCTCGGGAATATAAACGCAAAAATTCTCAACAAGATAATTATCATATCAAATCAAACATTACCATCAAAAAGTTATTTAACACGATCAAGTGGGATTTATTCCTGGGGTACAAGGATCATTTAATATTCATAAATCAATCACTGTGATACCCCATATTAACAAAAGAAAGGATAAGAAACATATGATCTTCTCAATAGATGAAGAAAAACCATTTGACAACACAGAATGAATTCTTGATAAAAATTCTCAAAAACGTAGGGATAGATGAAACATACCTAAACATCATAAAGACCATATATGAAAGACCTGCAGATCTTATCATCCTCAATGGGGAAAAACTGATCATCTCCTCTAAAATCAGAAATAAGACAGGGATGGCCACTCTCACCATTGTTATTTAACATAAAATGGAAAGTCTTAGCCTCAAAAGTAAGATAACACAAAGAAATAAGAGGCATGTAAATCAGCAAGGGAGAAGTCAAATTTTCACTATTCACACACAACATAATACTCTATGCATAAAACCTGAAAGATTTCACCAAATAAATTGTTAAAACTCATACATGAACTCACTGATGTCATAGGATATAAAAATTATTGTACAGAAATCTCCTGCATTTCTATACACCAATAATGAAGCAACAGAAAAAGAAATCAAGAAATTGATCCCATTTACAATTGCACCAAAACTAATGATATCCAGGAATAAAAGTAACCAAATAGGTAGAAGATCTGTAGTCTGAAAACTATAGAACACTCGTGAATGAAATTGAGGAAGGCCTAAATAAATGGACAAACATTCCATTCTCATGAATTGGAAAGAAAAACATTGTTAAAATGTCTATACTACTCAAAGCAAGCTACACATTTAATGCAATCCTTCTCAAAATACCACCAGCATTTTTCACAGAGCTGGAACAAACAATCCTATAATTTGTAAAGTATCACTAAAGACCATGAATAAGCAAAGAATTCCTGAAAAAAATCAAAGCAAAGCTAGAGGCATCACAATTCCATAATTCAAGGTATATAACAAAGTTATAGCAATGAAGAAAGCATGGGTGGCACAGAAACACCCATCAATGAAACTAAACAGAAAGTCCTGAAATGTACACACAACTATATGGTTAACTAATACTTGACAAAGCAGGAAAGAATATCTAATGGGGAAAAGATGGTCTTGTAATTATTAAATAATGTCCTTCTTCATCTTTTGCTACTGCCCTTGCTTTAAAGTCCAGTTAGTCAGATGTAAGTATCGCTACTCTGGCTTTCTTTTGGCGTCCAATTGCATGGTAGATGTTTCTTCATCCCCTTACTTTCAATCTGGAGGTATCTTCAGGTCTAAGGTGAGTCTCTTGTAGACAGAAAATAGATGGATTTTGTTTTTTTATCCATTCTACTACCCTGTGTCGTTTGACTGGGTCATTCAGTCCATTGACATTCAGTGTTATTATGGAACAATGTGTGTTTACATTCATTGTGTTCCCTGTAGAGTGCATGTTTGCAGTGATGTCTCTGGTACCTTATATTCCTTGCTACATTTCCCTTATAGAGTCCCTATTAGGATTTCTTGTAGGGCTGGCTTGGTGGTGATGAATTCTCTCAACTTTTGTTTATTTGGGAAAACATTAATCTCTCTTATTTTGAATGACAGGCTCACTGGATAAATAATGCTTGACTGCATATTCTTCCTGTTCATCACGTTGAAGATTTCCTACCATTCCTTTGTGGCCTGCCAAGTTTCAGTAGATAGATCTGTAACCACTCTGATAGGTTTCCCTTTGTATGTTAAGGCCCTTTTATCCCTACCTGCTTTTAGATTTCTCTCTTTATCTTTATATCTTGCCAGTTTCACTATGATATGTCATGCTGAAGGTCGGTTTACGTTACGTCTTACGGGAGTTCAGTATGTCTCTTGAATTTCAATTTCATTCCTTTCCCTAGATTGGGTTAATTTTCGTGTATAATTTGGTCCAAAACCCTTCAGGACATTTTTCTCTTTCTTCCTCTTCAGGAACTCCTATGATACAGATGTTGTTCCATTTGAGTGTATCACTCAGGTCTCTGATTCTCCTTTAGTGCTGTATCAATTTCTCTCTCTTCTTCTCGGCTTCTTCCTTTGCTATAACTGTGTCTTCTAATTCACCTATTCTCCTCTCTGCTTCTTCAATCCGTGCATTGGCAGCCTCCATCTTATTATTCATGCCATTCATGCCATTTATCACCTTTTCTAACTTGTCACAGCTATTTTGAAAGTTCCTAGTCTTTGTATCAATAACTTCTCTGAGAGTTTCTATGCTTTTTTCAAGCCCAGTGATGAATTTTATGGAAATCATTCTAAATTCTTGTTCAGTTATGTTGCTTGTGTCTGTTTTGAGCAGTTCTCTCACTGTAATTTCTTCCTGCAGTTTCTTTAGAGGAGAATTCTTTTGTTTCATCAATTTGGCTGGCTTTCTGTCTCTTATCAGTTTTAAAAGCTCATTCTGCACTGTGCATCTGTTAGTATGGCTCTATTAAAGGAGGCTGTTTGACTGTTCAGGGCCTGTCTTTTCAGGGGATGTTCTTTTAATGGGGTCTCTCAGTTTCTCTTGTTGTGCTTGTAATTAATATAATTCCTTACTCAGTGATATTTGAGACTTTCCACTATAGTGCCTAGGCTTGTTTATTGAGGTAGCCCTGAAAAGGAAAACAGACAAATACACAGGGAACCCAAGCACGCAAATGCACTGACAGATCCAGTAAACAAGCAACCCAAATAGGGAAGGAAAAAAAGGAAGCAGGAAAGAAAAGAGAGAACAGAAAAGTAGAAAGAAAGAAGAAGAAAAGCACCAGGGGCACAGAGACAGCTGGAAATAAAGGATAGTCTGAGAGTCTAAAACCTATGGAGGACAAAGATAAGAATGAGTTAGGCAAAAAAATATCTCGATGGTAAAGGTTGATCTAACCACACCAGTGTTAAATGTTTGTCTTTCCCAAACTCCAGGGGGGAAATGGAGAGAAGGATAAAATAGGAAAATAGAAAAGAGGAAACAATGGGAAAATTATGACGCTTAAAATTTAAAGATGATCAGAATAGAAAAAATTAAAAAAATAAAATGACTAAAAAATTAAAAAATAGCATGAAGAGAAGAATCCAGCTCTCCAGCATGGATGGGCATGGTTAGACGTAAGTATGTAGGGACAGATTTCAGCTCTGGTGGTGGAAGATACGGTTTTTAAAATAGTTTATTGTCAAGTTGGTTTCCATACAACACCCAGTGCTCTTCCCCACAAGTGCCCTCCTCCATTACCACAACCTCCCTTCCCCCTCGCCCCCTCCTTCAACCCTTGGTTCATTTTCGTATTCAATAGTCTCTCAGTTTTTGCGTCCCTCTCTCATCCCAACTCTCTTTTCCCCTTCCCCTCTCCATGGGTTTCTC